>PVJA010005343.1:41160-79792 GCA_004027025.1 Myocastor coypus | reverse complement strand
AGGGTTCGAACTCACGACCTTGCACTTGCCCAGCAGGCACTTGTGCCTCAGAGCTATCTCCTCAGCCCCTCTATACAGTATTGAGCAAAAGGATAGTAAGCAGGCAGTGTAGCACAGAGCAATGTTGCATAAGGTTTCATTCAAAACTTACATGTTGCTTATTTCTGGAAATTTCCATTTAATATTTTCAAACCATAGTAAGCTATGCAGTGGAAAGTGAGGAGGGCAAAGTTCCAGCGAAGGGAAGATTATTGAACACACTGAGTTAAGTAATGAGCCATGGAAATAATTCATTTTTAATTAGCCTTAATTAATCTTCTTACTTAGATTTACGTTTCTGAAGATTTCCATAGAGCAGTACAAATTACACACTTCATCTGGGATCTTTGAAGATGAAATAGAACTTTTGTGAAAGTATACCACTCCTTTTAAAAATCAATTATTCCTAAGTAAACTATTCAAGTTATCTTATTATTTTAAAGACAGGTACAAGGAACCAAAAAAGAGTATGTGGAAGAAAGATCCAGGAAGAAAAACTGGATCTCAGGCCTGTTTCTGCATTAACTAGTGTGTGAAATGAGAAAAAAAAAAAAACTATTCTTTGAGAATTTCAATTTTCCTATCCACAAAAGACTAACAACCTTGGTTTTCTCGCTGGTTTTATCATGCTCTTACTGAAAACTGAAATTTATTAAATTAGCATATTGAGAGCGTATTTAATATGACAAAAAGATAAAAATAAGTGACATCTATAGTTCGTCAGATACACAAAAGTATAATACGTACATAATTATATTTTATGAGGTTTATTGATCCTATTTTACTATAACATTAGGCCAATATTGAATTGTCTCTTCTTTCTTCTACTTAAGTAGTACCAGTTTGTACTGTGGCTTTTCTCATATCAGTTAATTGCGTGGTTTGCTTCTTCTGTGAAATGACAACCCTCTGGTATTAATCCTCATCAATTAGATTATTACAAGGGGAATCAATAAGATGGCATTGTTTGCAAAGATAATCTTCAAATTTTCTTTCTACTTTTCAAAGGCATGGGGAAAAACTGGGAATGAGGTATTAATCCACATGGTAGCACTCCCTACCTGTGAGACCCTGGACAACTTTTTTAACCTGAGCATCCCAAATCAGAAAACCAAGTATATAATAACCTCAAAGCTTTAAGTGAATTTCTGATACTTGACGATGAGTACAGAGATTTATTTCCAAATTTTAATACTAAATTTTCTGCATAACACTTCTATACTACTGGGGTGAACATTACTCAATTCATAGATTCCCACGTGAAAAAAAAAAAGAAACCCCCACTTCTTACTGTTTAAATTTTTCCATTGTGGTCATTTATGGAAATTATACTCTCAAAATAATTAATCAGATAAACTAATTGCAGAAGAAGTATTTCTATTTCCTTTCATCTATTTGGTTTCCTGATTCTGAGGGAAAAATATATTGTCATTGGCAGGTATATCAGATGCAGGCCCTCTGCCATACCCACTTAGAGAACATAGAAGGAGGAAATTGAGGACAAATATAAATGGAACTAAAGAACCTTAAATCACTGAAATTGCCAGAATTAAAATTTTAAATAAGCCAAAAGTACAGAGCAAAAGTAAAATTCTGACAAGTTTGAGGAGCACCCTTTTATAGCCAAATCTAACATCTTGAGACAGTGACCTTTTCTGGTTCATAATGATTGGCTACAGAATATAAATATCTAGTTAAATGATAGAAATATTAAAAATATATATGTGCATTCTTTCAATAACCATGATTATATGTGTGAATCACAAATGACCCAAGAATCTAAAGTCCCAGATGTTAGCTGCCAAACTAATCATAGAATAATAATAATATAACCTGAAGTAGCATAACATTTACTTTTTATTCAGATGAGGAATATGGTTTATGAGGGAGGGATTCAAATACTACCTTTGAAGGAGAAGTTCAAATTATTGACTATATTCCCACTGTAAGCCTGGGAGCCTTAAACAACTCTTTCAATCCATTCCCTGGCCTTGGCCATACTGTGTCAGATGTTACCGCACTAGCAATGGAAAAGATGAGTTGTTTCCTCTTCCTATCATTTCTTGCTCCTTTTAAGCACAGAAGTAAAATAAACACCAAGACATAAAGCCAGAAGACATCGCTTCCTTCACGTAGACCATTCACCCTTCACCATGAAATGTAGCTGTTTATGTTATTGGAAGATGCCTCTAATAAAGTGGCCCCCAAGCTCCAGCCTTATAGCTCCTCTTCACAAAGAAAACCCAGGGAGCTGGACCAGAGTCTGCAGCAACCTCAGAGAGCTGTCCAGGAGGCAGGGGGAGCTCTTTGAGAAGCATAACAACGATGTCACCAGAAAAGACAGGCAGACCCAGATGACAGGCTTCGCTAGAGCTGACTAATTATTGTTCCTTGAGCTTTCTGTGCATCTGCGTGCATCTTTTAAGAGCAGGAGTCATTCTCACATTACATTGAACAAGGTCCCCAGCCAGCCAAAGTGCTTCTCTTTCTCTAAAACAGGCAGCTTTGGAAATGACTGAATAGCTACACAAATGCACAGGGCATTTTCTTTAACCTGGGAACTTCAAACAATGATGTTTGATTTATGTCATAGTTTATATTTATGTTAACATTGTCAAATCAAAAGGGTTGGCAATACAACTAACCAAGGCACAGACTGTTGGCTACTTTTTATATTTGGTAATTTTCAGTTACAACTGGTTTGTGGTTAAGCAAGACTTATTTTCCCATGCAGCATTATGCATTATTTGCTTACAGACATTTTTACATGAGCTACATACTAGCCCAATGGATTCTACCCTATTAAGTGTGTAAGGTTAGCGCAGATATGAATAATAATATAATCTGAAATAATAATATGTGCTTTTTTACTCGAGAGGAGCATGGCATATGCATGAGGGATCAGAAAACTGCCTTGGAGGGGAAAGAACATGTCAGTGTAATATATATGTTCCAGACGGTGCCTAGCACACACTACAACCATAATAAACATAAGTTACCAAAATCCAATTTATTTTCTGGCCACACTCCCAGGAAAGCTTATCTGATTTCCAGATTGTGGGTGCTAAAATAAAATCTGAGAAACTCACAGCAAACTAAGATCTCTTTGGTATGTATCTGATATCAACTTATCCCAAATCCTCATTCTTCACCTTGGATTTTGTTGTTGTTGTTATTGCTGTATACTGGATTCTGATTCTTTTCTCTGAACTTGAACCTTTCTGAGAGCTATTATCCAAGCCATATTTATAGAGTTAAACCTCCATTCATTCATTCTAAGATACTTTGAGGCATCTTCTGCTTTCTATAGAAATAAATTTCTATGATAGAGAATTTTATATTTAGCTGAAAAGACATAAAAAGTCTATGCAAATCATATTTAAATAAAATAAACAATCAGTAATTTTTATAGGCACAAATGCAATGCTATAAAAGTGAAGCACTCAGTTTAAGAGTGAACTAGTGGATCACGTATACAGTATTTTTAAAATAAGTTTTGAAAACTAGTCCCAAGGCAAGTAGAACACTTTTCATATTTTTTTCTCTATTAGAAGTAGTAGCTTTTTACATAGTTTAATCTGACTATAGCTTTATAATATATTGTAAAGCTATTCAAAGGGAGAAAAATTTGCAAAAATTTCTTCAGTGTTTTTTTGTAGCCTCACTGTTATGTTAGGAAGATATCTCTTTCCCCAAAACAACACAGAGGAAATCATAAAAAAAATTACATCTGGAGATGGATGAACATTTAAGGTTTGTAAATAGCCATTTCAAAGTACACATAAATCATAAATATGGTGGCACAGTGATTTTCCCAAGGTCCCTAAACCTTTCCCCAATTAAACCCAAATCTATGAACGGATCTTTATTCCTTTTATCTTAACAAAGCAATTTATCTATTGGCGAAAGTCTTAGATAGATGTTAATCTAGTATAAAATTTTGTTGTGGAAATATAACTTCAGAATAATGAATGTTGTTCTCTTTTTACAAAAAAATAATAAAATTTTGAGTTAAATATTTGGCTTTGTGAATCAATAATTCTCTCTTACACAGAATTCCTGTGGAATTCAGAATGTTTACTTTTTTAAAGCAAATGAAAGGTGGGCCAGATAGCTCAGCCAACTAAAGTGTCTGTTTAGGCAGAGCGCAGCAGCAGAGGTTCGATCCCCAGTGTGCCATGCAGCCCCACACACATACCGGGGCTCACTGAGATGGCAACTGAGAGTGGGCATGGTGGAGCATGCCAGTAAACACAGCTCTTGGGAGGCAGATCACCATGAGTCTGATCTACGTAGTGAGACTTTGTAGACCCTGTACTAAAATATAAAATAAACAAACAAACAAATAAATAAAGCAAACAAGCTACAACATAAAAGAGACATACAACTATACACTAAATTAGTGAATAGCAACACAAGAATAATACTTTGCCACTTCATATAGTGTTTACATTAGAAAGGTGACAGTGTCCACCAAGGATCCTCTGAGTTCCTGACAACTAGGGGAAGTCAAGGCCTGGCCTCCACAGGGGCACCGCCAGCTCTGACTAGCTCTGTCAGCCCTAGAAAACCATTTCTTTGACACAAGAACCAGTAACAATTCATTGTTCATTACTGACTGATGACCTAACCAGGTACATCCAGGGACAATTTAAATAACCAAATTAAAGGTCACTTGGGGAAAGGATCTCTGCCTCAGGACTTTGTGAATCTGTCCTGTTTTAAAATAGAAATTCCTTAAAGACAAGTGTAGGCACTAAAACATTCACAAGTAGAAAGAGATGAATGGAGACATATAGAAATATTTATAGCACTAAGCTGAAATCTGCTTAATAAGATGCAACTTGAGACATTAGAAATAGAAGGAAACATTTATATATAGCTTTAAATGTTATTATCTAGCCTCCATCAAAATCATTCTTTTCTATGCTATGATCTGGCCACATTAGCCAAAGACAGAATTAACACACTAAAATAAATTAGAAAAATATGACAAAAAGATGAGATATGATTTTATGGGAGGGTGATGGTGATGGTGGTGGTTGTGAGGATGTAGTGCTTATTTTGTAGGGAAAATGTTTTTTTCTTTACTTTAGTCTATTATTTGTTGTGACCTAAATTACTATCAGCCATTAATACTCTGTCTTTAAAAATTTAAGCTTAAATACCCTATTACACTATACCTTTCTGTAATTTCACATGCCTATTACTCATTCTGCTCTTACCATTTTTTATATACTGATGGAGTAAGAATTATATGTCAAAAGTCTGGAAGCTCAGTTGCAAACCCTCCTGTCGTTACCTCTTGATCTTCTAGCTTGGGTCTGGTCTGTAGCCTGCCTTGGTCCCCGGGAATGAGGAGATGATTTGCAGTTGGGGGCACATGCCACCCAACTCTGAAATTCCAGTTCACAAATGGTCATAGCCATGCCTAGTGTGCTTGTTTTGTGAATGTACAGAAACCCATGGGGACATCATGGTGCAACTCCTACATCCAGGCCTGCTCTGGGTTTTTATTAATACAGGATGTCAATCATGTTAAAGAATAACTTGCTATGTGGGACATTGCTGAATACCTCAGCCATGAATAGAGTCCTGAAGAAAAAACTTCTTTCCTTCTATTGTACTGAGATCATAACAACATTTGAAAGACTTGAAAGACACACACACACACATACACACACATACACACACTATTTTTTCTTTTTCTTTTTTTTTTTTTTTTTTTTTTTGCATTTAAGAGAAATGTCTACAGGGTGTTCAGGGTATCACTACGACATTGGACTCATAGTGATCCACCAGTTTACAGCCTCAAGAACTGGGATTACAGGCTCATGCCACCACACTCAGTCTCATTTGCCATCCCAGCAAGCCCAGGGCCCGAGCTGGCACAGCAGGCCTGGGGATTGAACCCTGGCCCCTGCGTCAGCTTGCAGGCACTTTAACCCACTAAGCTGTTTGGCTGGCCCTACACACACTATTTTGAAGAAAACATATTTTCTGAAAATTAAAATTGAGTAGTTCATCCCTTAACTTAGCAGAGGTAAGATCTGAACCCCCAACTCTGAGCCCAGAGTTCACTCGCTTGTGTATGATACTATTAAACAGGCATGTTTTAAACATACTATCGAACAGCAGCAGGAAAGGATATGAAGATGAATGAGGTATGATCACTGTTCTCAAAGGATTTGCAGAGCCAGCTCATCTTTCAGTAAAATGTTTCTCTAGAGTTCTGCTGAGAAAGAAAACACAGCCCTTCTTACCCAGAATCAGTGCTACATCTGCTCCTTTCTTCCACCACCTTTGCAAATGTGTTCTTGCTATTTGTGTTCACCTCTCGGATCCCTTCCTTGAAAGAAATATGCCACATTCGTGTTTATATTCTCTGGTGCTGCTGAATGAAGTAGTTCTAAAGTAATGGCAACAAAGTGCTGGTGTTTACATGCAGCAAGCATCAGATGGTGAGTGCAGGAGCCCCGAGAAGTGAAGGCTTCGGAGAAAAAACTGCAACTGCAAGATCAGAATCACTGTGGCCATCCCAGCTCAGGAGTCAGGATTTGCTTGTTTGTGAGTTTATGTATATATGCTTTTCTCTGCTGGAAGAAAATAAACTTAATAGAAAAAGGCTTGACTAACTTTCTGGCATTAAGTACATATTCACAAGAGTTCTTTTATTATGCATTTTAGAAGTTATCTTTATACCAACTCAAGAGTTTAATTTCTCTTAATTCAGACTATTTCTTGTTTGTTTGCCTATTTGCGTTCACATTTTTTTAATTTTTTTTAAACATTCATTTTTTTTTTTGTATTTTCCAGGTTGAATTTATCTTGTTTTATATTTTTTTCTTGTTTCAGAAGTTCTGTTTGTTTGTTTATTTATTTTTATGGCTGGCTCAGCCTGCGCTGAGGGCAGGGCTGGTGCATCATGTGGTGCCGGGGATCGAACCAAGGTCCCTGAAGCTGCCCAAGCTTTCCTAAGCAGGCGCTTTAGACCACTGAGCCATCCTGCCAGGCCCTGTTTTCACATTTTTAAAAAAGCAAGTTTCAAGGCTTCAGAGAACATTTTCTATGCTTCCTGTAAACTATAACACCTAACGTTGTTTTTAAAGCTTTAGTTAAAGCAGCAGCTCTACTTCCTATAACGTGGAAATTTTGGGGCCATATACTTTGCCTTTTCTTGCCACTGCAGTCATGTGGTCTGTAGTTGAAGCACAGAATTCAGAAGGATGGGTCCTTCCTCGGCCACAGACCTGCTGACACGTCTCAGAAAACACATTTCGTGAATTCTGATTCTGCTCTCAACAGTCCTCAAGGGCACGGATGTGGTCAGGACATTCTCACGCTTCCCGGTCCCTGGTGTCAACCCTGGTGCCAGGGCTGCTGCTCCCCATCATCCACGCTGGGAGACCTGGCATTTGCAATGGGCTATGGCAAAAGGACTTGCTAGGGAAGTTCGACAAAATTTAAGAGGCAATTACAAATTAAAATTTTTCTTGTTTTCTAATCATAAAAGACTTATATGCTCCCACAGAAAATTTGGATGATAATGCGAAGAAGATAAAAAGATATGCACAGTATGATCATTATTTATATTTCCTTGGATAATTCTCTATGGCTGTGGTAAATACCCTCATGAAAAACTATGAGATACCAATTAAATTTTATTTCTATATATGAGGTATAATCATAATAACTAAATTTTATTTATTGGTCTATATGACAGGTATTTTTCTAAGCAATATATATTTTCTCATATATATATACTTTTTCCATATACATATATATATATATATATATATATATATATATATATATATACTTTTTAAGGTTGAGGAGATAGCTTGGTGATCTAAGCACCTGCTAGGCAAGAGCAAAAACCCAAGTTTGATCCCTGGTACCTGGCAGCCCCAGAACCCTGGGTACACCGTTCCAGCCACTGAAACCAGCTATGGTAGAGCATGCCTGTAATCCCAGCACTGAGAAGGCTGAAACAGGAAGATCACTAGAAGTCTGACCAAGACCCTGTACCAAATAACAAATAAATAAATAAATAAATAAATAAATAAGATTTGAAAATACTTTGTAGTCCCATGATGTAATTGAGGACCTCAGGTTGACTCAATGCTAATGAAATCTTTAGTCCTAAATAATCAAACTTATAGAAAATAAGTATTTATTGAAATCTAAAAACTGACATTGAATTAAATGATTTTATTGGTAATAAAACTAAGAATTTTAAATACACAAAACATATTAAACTTGTGTATTGCTGTTAGCTAAATATGCTTTTGGCTATACTTTTGATTTGCTGAGACCCAATTTTAGTGTTAGAAAAATAAAGGTATGGAAGATTTTGAACACACTCGAATTGGGCACACACAGACATTTGCATAGATTGCATTTATGCTTTAACATTATTAAATGTCTAGAAGACAGCAGTTTGCCATGCATGGTACTAAAACCAATCTTGTACAGTTTTATGTTTGTATAAAATAATTCATGCATCTTGAATTTGTAAAAAATAGTCACTTACTGAAAAGAACAAAACATCATTTTTTCCTAAAATGAAAACAATCTAGGAAGAAGTTCTGCTATGAAAACTACAGAAAACTCAATTAAGAACCATTAGCAATTTCTCACTGAAGATTGTTGGATAATTAAAAGAAAAAAACTCTTTGTAGCATAATTATGAATAGAATTCTATTCTTTTTAGCTCCATGGAATGAATACTTAATGGTTCAGTGTGATTCAGAGAGGTATTTTTAAAAGTTAACTCTGCATCTCAAAGTTGTACTAAAATAAAAGCATTAAAAAGGGACCACTGTAAGTCAGCTTAATTTATATGTATGCCATGAATTCTGTATATTATAACCTGTCATTCTCTGACACAATATACATTCAGCAAAATGAGCATCATTAAGCTTTTTGTTTCCTCTTTTTTGTTAAATTCTTTGTTACCTTACATCTTTGCATTATGACTAAAGTATGTGATGGTAAATGTGATGGTAAGCACAGTTCAGCCCTTTCATTATTACCTAAGCTGCATCAATATTTTATACATCAATTGTCCTTGCTGAATACAATAATCACATAATTCTTCTGAGTAAGTTCTTGAGTTTAAATTATACTAACTCCAAGATAACATTTAACAGCCATAGTTGTTTTTCACATATTTTTCATTAAATTCTCTATCACAAATTTATGGTGATAACAAACAAAAAATGTACAAAAAAATACCCTAGTTAATTGAATTTTGTTTTATGTTAGTGCCCAGGTAACCTTAAATGGATTATGGTTGAGAGGTGCTAGCAATGACATAAATAAGCCACAATATCTTCTATGGTGTTATTCACAGATATAATAAATTCTGAGTCCTTTTGTTCCTTGCTCACGTCAGACTAGTATTTGAAAAGTCCAATGACAGATTGTATCATTGCTCTGAGAAGAATATTTACCAATCCTGGGTCAGATAGGATTACAATGATAAATCCATTTAGGGATTAAGTTTATTTTAGGTTTCATGATTCCCTGTCTAGACAAATTACCATGACATAAGTGGGGGAAATAAAATTAAGGGGCAAGATTGTTTTCTATTAGGATACCAGCAGCCAAGTGAAATACTGAATGTTATGGTTTCTTCTCAAATAGCCAGTACCAAGGAGCTACATGCATCATCACTCGTGCCTTTCAAAGTTCACAGCCTGGTTGCTGTCTGCCTTTGAAAAGCTCTTCACTTTCAGTTTTCTAGAGCTTAAGAAGTAGCACTTTAAATATGGTTTGTTGTCATCTTTTTTTAAAAGAATTAAAGAAAGTGGGCATGAGGTCAAAAAAAGGTGAGAGGCTGGCGCTGGTGTTATCTGCCTGTACTGCAATCCTAGAAGGAAGGCGAGTTTGAGGATGGCCTGACTGCATAATGACACTTTGTCTCCAAGGAAAAACAAAATAAAGCAACATTTTAAAATTTTAAAAGAGGGTGAGAAACAGCCCACTATCTAGTGGAAGCTGATAGTCATGATGGCAAAAGTCTGCATTAGGAAACTATATTTCATTTGCATTTAAAATCGAATAATCTAAAAACAGTAAAATAAAATACTATTTCCTTAAATTAATTTAAATACATTATCACCAAGACCTATTAAGCAGTGCTTTTCATAATATTTATATAAATCATCACAAGGACTCACTCAACAGTGCTCTGTATACTATTCTGTAAAGGCAAAAGACAAGGCAGCAGGAAAGTCACAGTATCAAAATGCTTGGCAGCTTCTGAACGATCAAGCATCTTAGCAACCATAAGTCCCATGTATTCCCCCATTTGTCTTTTCAGGAGCAGGAAGCTCCTGTTTTCTTACAATATAGCTTACACTGCCCTTTTTGGTAATTAGTGTAATTTGACACATTTTAAGATAATGATGCCACCTGCTCTGAATAGCTAAATCACCGTTAATACTTAGAAGCCTTTCTCTTGGCAACAAAAAAATCTCCTAATCCAACTTCGCTTTTGAAGCTGCATTTCCCAGAGCATTTTTAGAACCACCATGACTTGGATTTCAATAGTACCCTGTATTGACAACTGGTCTTGTTTTCAGCAGGAGATCAAGAAGCGTTTGCAAGCTGTAATGGTTCCATATAATCCAAAGAGTACTGGTTGAAAAAGAAGGGGAGGTGGTATCGATGGCTGCTGTTTGTTCTGCTGAGCTCTGTGTGAGGTGCTGTCACATTTATATCACATTTTAGGTGCACATCTTGCCAAAGGCCAAGTAAGCTAATACACATACAGGATAAATCAGCGTCTCAGCTCTGGAGCTCCTCATGTCTAAGGACAGATAAGTCGGGGTGGGGGATCTGTGCGTTGTAAGATGTTTAGCAGCACCCCTGGTGCCCACCCATTGGGTGCCAGTAGCATCCTCCCAGTTGTGACCATCAAAAAATACATGTAGGAAAGCAGAAAGGAGATTACAAGACAAGAGGAAAGGAATTGAGAAAATGGGGTAGGAAAAGGAGAGGAGATTAATGAAAAGGATTGATAATAATCAAAGTATCCTGATATACTTCGAGGGTATACATTCAAGTTTATATTATGTGTTTGATATTATGTGTTCAGATATACCAAAATGAAAGACATTATATAACTAATATGGCATACAAAATCATTTTTATCTAATTTTTGGTCTGCAAACTAGCTGTTAAACATTCAGAAGAGAAGCTTACTGGCATTGTTATCCTATAGCAGAAGCACTTAAGCTTAACATCACTATCTGTCTGAATACAGCACACCTTAGACATGAAATGAAACTGCTATTTTCCAACAACCATGGATGTTCTAAAATTTAAATCCTTATAGACTGTTAGAAAACAATTATACATTTTTACACAGATATTTAGAAATTAAACTATGTCCAACATTGTAGCAGTACAACCCTGCTACATTTTGCTTTTCTTGTAAAATATTTTTATAGATATCTCTAGACACTGTCAAATGTCCCTGCGATTAAAATCACTATCCAGAGTAAACAGTTGTTAAGTGCCTACTCTAGTCCAGGTATAATGAAGTGAACTAAAAAACAAAGCAAAACAAACAAGCAAACAAAAAATTCCTTGACCTTGTAGAAGTTAAATTTTAGTGAGATTAAAAAATAATAATATAAAGTTATATAATGTAGTGATGATTGTTAAAAGGAACTATAAAGTGAGGTAAGAGCACAAAGAGCACTGCAGAGAAGCTTGAGCTCACTCCTCTGGCAGGAGGTTTTAGCCAAGAACCAAAGTGAGACAGGAACATCTGGAAAAATCAATGTGAAACAGTGAGTCCCAGAACCCTGAGGTGGGGCAGTTTGGAGCCTGAAATAGCACACGGCCCACTGTTGCTCCAGCTAAGCGGGAAAGTGGAGAAGTGGGAAGGAGCGGTCAGAGAGGGAGATGAGGGCCAGATCCGCAGAGCCGCAGAGCCGCGCTGCCTTCTAGGCCTTCCTGCCACGCTAAAAACCTTCCACATGTGGCATGCCTGGAACTTTAGCCTCTGACACATGTGACTCCTGGAGACTATACATAAGATGCTAGTGCTTCAAAAACTAAGCTGTTAAGATTTTATTTGTGCTTTTTTGTTTTAGTTTTTTTTGTTTTAGTACAGCACCTACAGGGTCTCACTGCACAGATCGGACTCATAGTAATTATAACTGTTTTCAGCCTCCCAAGTGCTGGGATTACAGGAGCACGCCTAGTCTCAATCTCTGTCTCAGTGGGCCCTGGGGTCGGAGTTGGCATAGCGTAAGGGGCAGAACCTTGACCACTGCACTCTGCCTAAATAGGAGCTTTACTCCCCTGAGCTATCGGGTGGGCCCTTTATTTCTAATTTACACATATGAAGTGCACATTTCTGTGGAATATGGGATGACATTTCGGTATATGTGTATAATATACAACGATCAGATCAGGTTAATTCACATATCCTTTATCATTTCTTTGTGCTGGTAGCATCCAAAATAAGAAATAGTGTTTTATTTTAATTTTAAATAATTGAAATATGTATAGACCCATGTAATGAGCTATTATATTGAAGAATGCATCTCTTGATCATAAAGACTTTGGACTTTAATCCAAATACAACAGAAAACTTCAAGAAATTTTCAGGCAGAGAGACGTGACCTTCTGAACTTGACAAAAGAGTACAAATTATAAAGTCTGATGTGTTTTTCCTTATTTGGGGCCATCAGATCTAAATCAGTTGAGAACCTCAATCAAGTAATTTCTGCCGCGCTCCCATCTGCTACTTCTCTGGCCCTTTGGCTGACTTTCCTAGGGCTTTTCTGTGTGTTTTCTTGCTTAATGGCTTACATTTGTGAAGGTGTTTCACCTTCTTTCTGAAAGAATGCTGAATATAATTTTGTAAATGTGAAAGAGTGAGTAGGCACTCTCTCCATTAATTAATAGCTAGAAGAAAAAATTAAGCTAGCATATCTTATGAAGACATGAGGCCTGTAGTAAGATAGGATCAAGCACTGCAAAACACACAAAAAGTTAGTAATGTGGTCCTGAAACAATCCTCTTGATCTAATATGATGTAGTATATTCATAAAGAAATGCAGACCATCTCAATTCCTATGCCAAGAATACCAAAAGGAAGCAAGATTAATGTATATATATATATATATATATATATATATATATGTTAAATTCTGGTGAGTAGAATAAATTATTTTTAAACTTATTTTTTAAAATTATTGTTTTTAATAATTACAGATAAATCATTTTTAAAGGGTCCTACAATCAACTGGGAATAGCACTGCTAAATAAAATTATCACTTAGTTATTAACACTGTGTTTATATGCAACAAAATGAGATTAAACTTTGGCAATTATTTGATTAATCTAAGATATGAAGCAAACTACTCAAGTCACTTCATTATAGAAATCAACTGCGGGGGCCGGTGAAATAGCTCAGCAGTCTAAAGCGCCTGCTTAAGCAAGCTTAGGCAAGTGCAGGGACATGGTTCGACCCCAGGCATCTCATGTCACACCAGCCCAACCCCCAGGGTGGGCTGAGCCAGCCACAAAAAAGAAAAAAATTCAACTGTGTACGGTGTATGCTCAGTGAAAAAGCAAGACAATGATAACAAAATAGAATAGTGGTTGGGGTGCTTCCATTTTCAGCCCTCTCCTTCCCGGTTGCCCCCATTCAGCTTCCAATAACTTTGACACGTAAAGAAGCAGATTGGCCTCCTTCACACAGACTTAGGGCACGTATCATGTTTCTCCACTACTGAAGTTGGGTTTAAGTTATATACTGTTGTAAAAAAAAAAAAAAAATGAGTTCAAAAAGAATTAGTGAAGGAAATGTGAGACCTTGGTATGAATGGAAATGAGGCTGCTGAAGCAATTAATTAAAAATGTCATACACTGCCATCAAGGGAGGGATCAGGAATTTAAGCAGAGAGGTTTTGTTAATTACTCAAGGTTGAAGCACAGAACAACCTGAGAGCAGTAAATCTGTTAAAGAGTATTATGGCAATGGAAAACTGGATAATTTTTTGTGTCATTAATTAAAGATATATTGAAAAGGTTCCAAGTAATAACAATAGCAAGAGGCTTATTAACAGATAAACATGCTAAGATGTATGCCCTTGTTCCTAGATGTTTCATGTTTAGCAATGATATATTACACTGTAAAAACCTCAACTTGGGACAGATAAGAAAAGAACACCTGTTTTAAGAGCACGTTAAGACTTGATTGACAATTTACATCCAGACAGTTACAGTTTTATATTTCTGTTCTAAGAAGTCATGATTTAATGAAAAGTAATTCATTATAATTTCAACATTCTCTATACACCTTTCAATACATCATTTCTCTTCCAATTGGAAAGATTATACACTCCTGCTATTTATTATAAGAAGAAAGTATTACTATCTGAAAGATTATACACTCCTGCTATTTATTATAAGAAGAAAGTATTACTATCTGACATTCAAGCATTAATACAATAATGGAAAAAGAGCTCATGAGCTAATTATTGTTTAAAATAGTTTTAAGAAAATTCTGACCCCGATCCTGCAAAAAAGAAAAGAAACTTCTGAAAAAGTTTTATAGAGTTAGCTACTTTTATTTTTTAAGTTCTAAAAATGTGTTTAGTATAGTGTCTCACTACACAGATCAGACTCACAGTAATTATCCTGTTTTCAGCCTCCCAAGTGCTGGGATTATGGGCCTGTACCACCATGCCTAATCCCAGTTGCTGTCCCAGGGCATGCCGGGAACTGGGCCGGCACAGCATGACAGGTGTTAAACCTGGTCGTTGCACTCTGCCTAAGCAGGTGCTTTACTCTGCTCAGCTATCTATGTAGCCGGCCCGAGTTTCTTAATTTTAGATATTACATTTACAAGAAAGATTAAGCGAATTTTATCTATCAGGTTAAAATAAAATAGCTGATTTTTAATTCCAGGCTGTAGCCTACATTTCTTTTATTCAAAGTCTTATAGCATGCTTCATATCAAACAAGGATGAAGGCACCCAGGTGTATGGCTTTGTCGCAGTTACTGATGCCTACATTTGGCTGTGCTAAAAGTCCGCCAAGAGTGCTTTGGATAGCACAGCTCTCCATGTCCCACCTCAGAGCTGCCACATCATTCATCTTGGCTATAACCCACAACATGTCACTTGATTAAAAGCAAAAGTCCAGGTAATTCTTTCATAAAAAAGGTTTTGAAACTCTGCAAAACAAACCAGCACAAAACAGAAAGTTACAAAGCAGGCTCAGTATTGTGTTTTCATTTCATTCTATTTGGTGTGGAAGTGGATACCAGTGTATATCTGATACTATTTCCATCAATTCATTCATATCAATGTGCCCATTTATTTGACATTATTTCAGTATTTTATGAAGGAGACATTATTCTTTTTTAGCTGTACCAAACAGGTGTATCTGCAGTTTAAGACCTCTTTCTGTCTTATTTTCATAGTTTACCAAATGGTAAATGTATAGTAAATATTCTTAACCAATAGTGAAAGTTGGCTTGTCATGAATATGTAAATGAGAAAACACATTCAGTAGTGTTTTAATGAGTTTGACTATCACTGCGGGGAGTAGCAGAGGTCTCTAGGTGTTAGCGACAAGAGGCATAGAAACCTGCTACTAAGAAGACGTAGGATTTAATTTTCCAATCAAGCGTCTTAGCCAGTCTAATAGTTAAAAAAAAAAAAAAAAAAAAAGATGATTTCTAGGATGCCCCTTCTGAACTCTTACTCTTCAAACAATAATGTTCTGAAATTGGAAAAGGCTATTCCAAATATCACCATCGTCGTGACTGTATGTGAGAGCTCTTGGGGAAGAGGCAGGGCTGAGGCGTCCTGGGAACAACCGGCTGAAACACGGATGGGGCAGGAGCAGTAGTAGGCAGCCCAGCCGGAGCAGAAGCATTTTCAATTCTGTGCCTCATTCCTCGGTGTGACTGACTCTTGTGTAAATCCTCTGTAGTCATTTATCCTGAAGAATCCTATTGGATTTGAAAAAAAAAAAAAAAAAAAAAACAGTTACTTTTTTAATATCAAAGGAAATACTACCAAAAGAAGTCAAAGTAGCTTTTAAGGAACATTAGGTAAGATGTTACTATTAAACACTCTCTTCTTATCCCTCGAAAACATTGAGGTAAAATTTCCAACATTTTAACATGTAATATATAAAACTTTTTCTAAATTGAAACATAGTTGTATCATAATTAAACTTAAACCAACTATCTAGAATTTTTAAATAGGAGAACTAAACTCTATTTTTCTTTTTATTAAATCTTTTAAGCAAGACCAATCTACAGATCACTTCCACTTCCATTTGTAGCATCTGATGTAAAGAATTAAAATATCAGTAATAAAATATAGTTACATAATTAAGCTCTGGCTTTCTATGGTTTGGAATTAAAATTAATGGCCATTTTCTCTGTCTCTGTCTCTCTCTTTGCTTGCTCTTTATCTCTCTGTCTCTCTATGTCTATCTCTCTCATCTCTGTCCCTCTCCATCTCCGTGTCTGTCTCTCTCATCTGTCTCTCTCCATCTCTGTCTCTGTCTCTGTCACTATCTCTCTGCCTCTCTCTCTCTGTCTCTCTCTCTTTCTCTCTCTGCCTCTCTGCCTGTCTCTCTCTGTCTCTCTCTATCTCTCTGTCTCTCTGTCTCTCCTTCTGTCTCATGATATTTATTGCCCCATCTCAGGCTACCTAAATTAGCTAATCTTTTAAAAATCCTAATATACTCTTCATTCAGTAACATATAGAATAGACATGGGACAGAATACAGATTGTTGTAACAATGGATAAACACCCAGATGTTATTTGTGTTTCATGTGATAGAATAAGAGCCAGCTAAGCTCCTTTTACAGACTAAGTTTTCTGAATCAGCTTGCTTACAGAGCTATTAAGACTTCTGGTTTTATTTAGAAATGTCTCAATAGGGTATTTGAAGCCATGGCCCAAATCGTCACCTAAATTATGTCAGCATATATCTCTGTTAACAAACCAGAATGGATTTGACTTATATAATTTTTTACTCTGTTTGAAAGAAAAACTTCTTGTTCTCATCCATCATAGTTTCCTTGCCTGTGAAATAAGGATTTATTTAAACATAATATTTCAAATTCTCTCCAGATTTGGCATGCTATGAGAATATAATGTAATTTAGATATGTATTGCTATTGCAAGTGTTTCCTGATATTTAACTAATCAAACTTTTCTGAAGGAAAGAGATGTATTATGTTTGCCATTATCTCAGTCTTTTCACAATAAACACTATTTGTTAGGTAATCTCTCCATAGCTTGGGGGCAGCTGAATTTATAACAGCAGTTGAAAATAAAGAAAATATACTTATTGATGGAAAAATTAAAGATAAGTACCCCAAAGGGATTATATTGGTTTAAAATAGTACTTTTGGGAAAAAATGTTTGCAAAATAGCAGGTGGGAATCTAAAACCCACACGATATCAAACACTCCCACAAATTGCCAATAACTACACCAACAGCCCAGCTTGAAGCTAGTGATTGGATAAGGATGAGTTTCTGGGAGAAATGAGGTTCCTAAGACAAAAATGGCTAACCTGAAAGAGACACTCGGGATAATCAGCAAATATGAAACAATGCGCCAGTTAATAGGACAATGCAATGAAATACATCGTTTTTGTTGGTTATGCTCTTTGCTGAGACAAAGTGCCCAAACCCTGCGACGTAAAGGAGAAGTGTATTTTGGCTCAGATTTGCAGTGGATTCAGTCCATAGAAAATGCGTGGTGAAACAGCGTGGGGGGGGGGGGTGACAGCTGATCACTGCATGAGCGGAAGCAGAGAAAAAGAACAGAGCAGGAGGAGCGCACAGCCTCCCACGTCACAGCCCCTGCGACGCCCTCTCCCAACCAGACCCCACCTCCGAAGGTGAGACTTGCGAGATACGCTGGACCTAATCCATAGCACCACTTTAAGCCCATCAAACGGAAATAAGAGGCTTTTTAAAGCAGTAGGTCCTGTGGCTGAAAGAATCGAGAAAATGAATAACCATATATGACGGAGGCCTGGCAACAGCGTGGAACCACTCTGACATGAAAAACATTCACACTTCTCTCATCAGCAGCCTCACCCCTAGGGTCCCTCCCATGGAACTGAGACAAGCAGAATCTCAGAAAACGTGCACAAAAATGCTGACAACACTGTTAGTCAGAGTTGGGAACCAAAGGAAGCCAAAGGAATGCTTATTTTTAAAAAGTGGTTCAAAAAGCCATTATATGTCCATACTTAGAATAGTGTGCAGGTATTAAAAATAGTGCTATAAAGGCCTACTTGGGTGGTTGTTCAAGAGGGAGAACTGAAAAGGAAAAAGAAACAAAGAAGTAAGCATAATACCATACTAGTTGTAAAATAATGCCAAATCCAATTAACACTGATATATATATAAGTAAATATATTTACATATATATGTATTTATGTATGTATATTTGAGTATGATAATGAACAAAATAAAAACTACATACTGTTAATTATGCTGAATGGATAGTGTATTTGATGATAAGAATTTATTGGGTAGCAACAAATTAGCAAGTGACAATAGCAAAGACTAGCCTCTAAAAATAGCACATATTATATGATCTTTTAAGGGAAGACACATGTTTAGCTATACATGGATATAACAATATCTAATTGAAATAAGTACAACTTCAGGGCTTCAAATAAAGTAATTGTTCATTAGTAAATGAAGTAAAATGTTATTAAGACTACTCACCTCCTGTTAAAAGGATATGTGTAGAGGTTTAGGTACAAAGACTGAGTTCAAACCTTTATTTTGTAAACAGTGAGAACAGCACAGTTCCTTTTTGACACACAGGCACAAAGAATTTGTTTCCCAGGTTAGTTCTCATCAGAGGGACATGAGATAAAAATGGATCTGGACAGAAATGGAGAGGTAACAAAGAGGATGTGGAACAATGCCATGGTACATTTACCTAAAAGGGAGAAAATGGGTTGCCACAGCCTGAAGGCATCCTGTGCAGAAGCTGGCAGCCTGCATGAAGCTTAGAATCTGCATCAGTTAACTTTCACTGACCGCCCAAAGATGTAGCAGCTGAAAACCTCAAGTATCTGTTATTTTCCATCTACCTTTGAGCTGGCCAGGTGATCTTCCTGGTATACACTGGTTTGGCATGTGACACTATAGTCTTGGATAGCTTTACCCTTTTTGGCAGTGAGCCAGCTGAACAACCTAAAATTCCCTAAAAGCCTAAATGTTCATCACTAAGAAAAAACTGTGTAATGCTACATAGATGTTGAAAATAATGTGGCCATACACATATTTACAGAAAGGAAGGTCATAATGTATTAAATTAAAAGCAAGTTATAAATGGCATGTATACTATGATTTCTTTTATGTAAAAAAAAAAAAAACTCAGTAGAAAGTTAACAAAGAAGACGAGGAAGCCTGGCCAGATAGCTCAGCAGACTAAAGCACCTGCTTAGGCAGAATGTAGCAGCCAGAATTTGATATCCACAGTTTCATTCTGGTCCCACCCCCGGGGCATGCTGAGGTGGCGATTAAGACTGGGCATGGTGGTGCAAGCCTGTAATCCCAGTGCTTGGGAGGCTGAAAACAGAATTGCTGTGAGTCTGATCTACATAGTGAGACCTTATAGATCCTGCAGACCCTGTACTAAATTCATTAAAAAAAAAAAAAAAAAAAAAAAACCAATCTTCTCAAATCAGTGACAAACTTGGAAGCTATCTGTTATAATTCACTAGTAATAAAATAAAACTTAAAAACAAGTCTGCATAATATAATTATTTTATACATACATGTATATGCAAACTGTGGAGGAGCATACATATAAATACTGAGCTCGGAGTGGTGGTTTTGTTATTTTTTTTATTTAAAGCAAGTAGATACAGGCAATCCTTTAACTCTTATTTTTCCAATTTAAAAATAAGATCAAGAATCATATTGAATAAAAGTTTTTCAGATGATCCCATCTGTTTGCACAGAGTGGGTTTGCACAGCACTGTGCAGTAGTGCACTTCACATAACTTAAAACTAGTGTTGAGAATGTTACCTATTCAACTCATCACTCCTGACAATCTGGGCTTCACACAGTTCCTCCATATCAGTAGGGACAGTGTATCCCTCCTCCATGAAATCCGCCGTTACTGTCTACTCCAGTCCCAGCATAAAATCAGTGTTCCATAGATATACGGTGGTTAAATTTTTTCATCAGCCTCATAAATCTTTGTTGACCACTTGCTATACATAATAGTTACCACAATACCATTGCAGTGACTAGGTGGAGAGATCATTGATCCCAGTGTAGTTGGGAACACTATCCTAGATGACAGAGTTCAATGTTAATTCTGTTTTTAGCGGTATGGTTTACATAAAGTGAATCACACCATTAAACCTTTCACAAGCTTATTTTCTCTGGTCTGTAATAAGAGTGAAAATTGCAAAAATAAATGTTACTCAGATTCTTTCAAGCTTTAAAAATTAACTTTTTTATATATTTTCTAAGTGTACCTGCTAGGACCATATCTTTGATAACCTCAACATTTCCAGGAAGCTGGACACGATTCACGGCACAGGGTACCACGTGGAGTATCTGCTCTGCATGTTGCCAGTTCTGTCTTTGCTTTGGTGATGAGGCCTTTTGCTTGCTGAGCGCATTTTCTGAGCCTGATTCATTGCTATTCCTCAGAGACCTTCACATGTGAGTAGGGGACGGCATCATGGCATCATTAATACTGCTTTCCCTTGCTTCCTTGCTCTCTTCAGTATTTGGCATTGAACTTGAAGTCTGCACACTGAACTACACCCAGGCCACCTTCTCTGCCTTTTGCTCTATCTGTCTTTCTTTCTTCTCTCTTTTATATTGAATCAGAGTCTTGCCAAATTACCAATGCTGGTCTCAAATTTGATATCTTTTCCCCTCAGCCTTGAAGAATGCTGGGAGTATGTGCATGTACCATGAGGCCCACCTCCTGCTTCTACTTTTTAAGAATAAAGACAAATCTCAATATGCAACTTTTATAAGTAAATATAATTGTAATTCAATATCTAATCCAAAATACAGCCTAGATTTTTTTGACATTTCAAGTAATATTATCTTTCACATGTCTGTTCTGAGATATCTTCTTGAACACTGAATAAAGAAATACTGTGCTTTGGAGGGAAGAGAGAAAGAAAGAGGGTACTGTTTTCCTAAAATTATTTAGGCAGAAGAGTACCTGAGGAATGAACTAAAGGAGAGACAGAAGATGCAAATAAAAGAATGATTTATGGGAAAAAATAGGAAAATTATGAGAATGTGACAGTTAAGTTGGATTGTCAACTGTCATGGCATGAAAGCCAACTATGGGATCATTGAAACACACTTTTGGGTGTGTTGGGTCAGTCACAAAGGCATGGCTTTGGGTACTATTTTGGGTCCTAGGCCCTTCTTCATTGGTATTATTTCTCTAATCTGATTTCCATCTGCCTTGAACTACACAGCTTTGCTTCTTCATGTGCCTCTGTCATTATGCTCCTGACTTGGAACCAGCTTACTATGAACTGAACCCTCTAAAACTATGAGCAAAGTAAACCTCTCCTCCTGTACATGGTGGGCACCAGGCATTATGTACCCAGAGTGGAAATCTAGACCACAAGTAGTGGTCTTTTCCTTCCAATAAGTTTTTCTCCTAAAATGAGACAAGGGTGAAGATTCAGAGATAAAGAGGGAAAAGAGGATGGGAATTCCTTGAGCACCTCAGCAAGGCAGTCAAGCCATCCCAAGGAGCCAAGAGCTCTGACTGACAAAGGAGCCAATCATTTTTTGTGGCAACGATCATAAAAGTTGCCCAGCAGCTGTTAATATCCAGCTATTTTGAAACAGCATGAGTCTGCAGCATATGCAGTCACCTTGGCCTTGTGACTTTGCTTATAAAACACAATGATACGAAAGTGGCAATGCATAGAGGGTGCAGTAAGCACATAATTAAAATGATTCATGGGCAGTGCAGTGCTGTGCTACCAAAAGATGCCAGAGGTCAGACAGGGTGACCTCTGAGGCCTCTGTGCCATGCTAAAGACAAAGAGCTGAGTGGGTGCTCTTACAGTGGAGGTCAGCATCCAATCTGGTTGGAAACCAAGCTGTTGTGGAGAACAGGAATCTTGGTGGGACTCCCCAACATTTCAGTTTCACCCAGGAATGCCTTTAGGTAGGATAGAAGGAGCCGGGAGTACCTAAATCTTAGCTGCAACCAAGGTTTTCCAGGGGTCATGGACTACAGATGCTTCATCCACTGGGAACATTATGGAATTGCTAATACTGAAGGATAGGAATGGTAGAAATGGTTTGCTGTATACTCCCAAAATGACTAGCAAAAATGGACTACTGAAAATGTTCTAACACTTGTTTATGTCTTAGTTTCTTCCTCAATAAAATTGGAGTGCTCAGGATGTCATGAAAATTAAATGAAATAATGTAAGTAAAATGCTGAGCACATTCCTGGCACAAGTAAACTCTCCATAAATTACTGTTACTATCAATCAATAGTTAAAAAAAAAATTCAGGATGATAGGCATGATGAGAAGTAAGAAATAAAAGAATCAAAAGAGTTTAAATGTAAGAGTAAATAGGTAAGAAAGACATGACTAATGTATTTTCCGTATTGAAAGTGACTGATGGTAGTAGACTACAGATCCTTCATCCATTGGGAACATTGGACGTTCCCAATACAAATACAAAAAGAAATCTCCTTTTTGAGTGTACATGGAATGATGGAACTGGAAAACACTAGAAATAACCTTATCTGATTCATTTATTTTTTATATAACAAAACCAACCTCAAAATCTGTTTAGTAAGTGGCACAAGGACAAATTCATTGACTCACAATGGCAGCATGAGGACAGATATTCTGATTTTTTTAACAAACACTGTCCACTGCCCACTGCCCCTATGTAAAGTTTTAGCTCATCTTTTCACCAGGTTTAGTACTAAAATAAATGCCATCCATGTACATTTTGGAAAATACAGGATCAGAGGTGAATTTAAAAGTGACAAAATCCAAATGTCATTTTATAGTATTAAGAGCATATTCTTAACTCAAGTTAGAATAAAGAAGTTGATTTACTTCTTTATTGACATAAGTCACACTTTTATCATTTGAATTGAAATATAGTATGGATGCACATAGGTTTGAGTGACTTCTACTGAGTGACTACTGCTTTGTACAAACAATATTCATGGAATAATTGTGCCAAAGTTCAATAGAATAGCTATTATCCTTGGTGAGTCACTTCCACGATCTAATGCATAAACAAAGTTAATAAGAGATGAAAATTTAATCGCTATTAACAGTAAATATAATACTTGAAATATATTATTAAAGAAAATATTACCTGTAGGCATCTCTTAACATAGCTTGTTAATTTGCAATTTAATGGATTTCCAGTAAAAATAAAAGTGATTATATATCTCCTCCCATGGTGGGTCCATGCACAACATTTGAACATAGAAACTAAGAATGTTAAGAATTTCTAAAAAAAAAAAATTACATAGTTATAGGTGCTCTGTTCAAAATAGCCAAATGTAATGGTTGATACGTTGTGTCAACTGGAAAAATCTAGAAATTTAGCTAAGCAACTCAGCCAGTTCTACATCTTCAGTTGTAGAGGACATGCCCTTCCCCCTCTAGGATGTCATGCATGTGTTAATTTGAGAAGTTTAGAAGTTTACCTAAGTGACTGGGGCCTGGGAGGGGTAAATTCCTTAGTTTGTAAACATCCTCAGCCTGTGTAAGAGGGGGGCCCAGAGATAGCCTGGGTGTAAAGGACTCCCCCTCCAGGACAGGTAGTCTGCATAAAACAGAAGGAAAAATAGGACTGTCGTTTCTTTGGAAGACCTCCAGTCTTTGCCTTCAGCTTGGACATCATCTCCTGACTTCTAGTGCAGATGGTCCAGCTGCCTGGCACTCTTCAGCCTCCTGGCAGAGATTCTTTAGCCTCTCATTGCAAACCTATTGGCCTTCTAGTATGGACTTGTACAGAACACTGCAGTGAGCTCCAGGCTTTGCACAGGACCCTTCAGTCTCCAGTGCGCAGACACCCTCTGCACACTTCCTCATCTGACTGTGCTGACCGACCTAAGCCGATCTTGTGATTTCCCACACATTTGTACATTTTATATCATATCTGTTTCTCTGGTGAACTCTGAGTGCTGCGTCAACAATTTAAAAAATGCAGTCACATTCTAGTGTGATTGTGCTATCCTCGTAGGCTGTGGTGATTATATAACTCCGCAAAGCATCTGTATTTTAGCAAACATGACAAAGAACAACACTGTGATTACAGGTGACATCTATTGGGTTTTTAATGCTGGATGACTACTATGTTTACTTGAAGACTGTGAGATTCAGTTCATAGTATGTGCTATAACAGTAGACAGCAAGACTCAAAAGTCCAAAGCATTTCATTTCTTATGATAAGGAGGACGTATAATAGACTGCATGATGGCCTTGAGGGAGAGCGGCAGCTGTGGCATCACTCGGTTTTCACGTAATGATTAAAGAAACCCTACCTGAATGGCTGTGGCTCTTTAGAAAGAGGCACCTATAGCGCTGCTGCTCTCGAAGAGTGGGTTTATCCACACAGCTTGAGGTTAAAAAAAAAATTCCAATTTACTGCTTAGTGCTCTGTCAGCTAAACTGATTTCTGTCTCTCCTTCACTGTGAGAGAGCTTGCAATTTGGTAAGCTCTCTCATTAGAACCAAAACAAAGAAGAAAATGAATGGCCTGAGCTTAAGAACACTGAGTTTTTAGCTGAGCAAGGGTAGGTTTGAAAGCTGACCACAGTCCTTCAAATAAGAACTACAGAAGGATCATCTCTGAAATCTTGGCTGCCCCTGCCCATAAATCTTGAGTCCCTTGAATGCCTCTCCTTGGGTCCATTGGTTCTCTCTGCTGACTTTTATCCCTGTGTGCACTCTGGAACATTATCTTCACATGCAGTCGGCTTTGGCATTCCACCCCAGTTTCCAGGCTCCAACATTCTGATCTTCCTACAGGTTTTGGCTTTACCCTAAACGTACAAATGACCAGGAGCTATTCTAATCTGTCCACTAAGTGGACAGTTACACTCAACCACCCCCAGGGCACAACAGATGGGAGAACTCTCCAATTGCACATCCTCACATTCAGGAAATGGAGCCAAAAGGGATTTCAGTGCATCAGTTTATATTTTGTCGAGCTGCTCTTCCATGCAGGGAGCAACAGAGACTGAGAATACTGAGTACTCTAGTGGTCCCAGTGCTTCATTTTCCGGCTTTTCCTTCCACTATAGACACTGATAAACCTGCCCTGCATCATTCAACCAATTTCTTAACATGGTAGACTTGGATTTCATGAGATCTCTAGACCTTCTACATTTCTCAAAATTTAATCCTTTCCTACATTAGTCAGAAATGCAGTTGTTTTGATCACTAGCTTTGCCCAGATAATTTTCAACCTTGAGCAAATCACCTAAAGAGTTTTGTGAAAGTAATTACTTTTCAGAAGAACTACCCCAGACCAATTGTATTAGGATCTCCAGAAAAGGAAACAGAACATTTGTATGTAATTAAACTATGATTCCTTCTTTCTTTCTTTCTTTTTTTTTAAGGCCAGCTCAGGGGTGGGGCTGGCACAGCATGTGGTGCCATGCTGTTGTCTAAGCTTTCTTAAGCAGGCACTTTAGACTGCTGAACCATCTCACCAGTCCATCCATGACTCTTTCTTAAGAAAGCTACTTAAACACTTTTCCTTCAATAGTTTCATTTGTACTACTAAGATATCGAACTTTTCATATATGCAAAAGCTACAGAATATGCCTATGTCCATTGTAAATAATAAATGTCAGTTGTTATTATTACCTTATAGAATTATGAGAAGAAAATAACTGTAGATACTCAGCGAATATCAGATTAGTACAGCAAACATGAACAGAATAGTCTTTTTTTTTTTTTATCTTTTTGAGACAAGGTCTCACTATGCAGTTCAGGCTGGCTTTGAGCTCACTTTTGTAGCCCAGATTGATCTCAAGCTCACACTGATCCTCCTGCCTCAGCTTCCCAAGTGCTGGAATTACAGGCGTGTGCCACCACACCTGGCTTGAACAGATTATTCTAACATAAAATATTTGTGCCATTTTATATTGCATGCAATATGTAAAACTAAGTATCATAGAAATTAGAAGTTTATTTAAACCCTGCGTGATTACATTGTCAATCAACAAACGCTTACTTAGTAAGAAACTTTAAATCTATTTGACTACATTTTTAAAAGATCCTGACTACCAGGAATGATTGTTCTCTTGACAATATAGTGGAAGGGGAAATTGGTGAAAGCAGTCTCCTCTCAAGATGAATGATTCTGAAGAACAGAGCACTGGCCTAGTTCATCTCCATGACTGCTGAGTGTTAAGACAGTTACTGAGTCACATTAGAAATTCAATAAAGGAAGGGAAAGATTGGATGATAAGGACAAGAGCATTCAGTGCTAGAAAAAAAATGTCACGTCTATCTGCCCACAATGTTTGTGATGTTTTATATATAAGAAATAGCTTTAAAGTCTTACCTTAATAATGCCACTTTACACATTTTTCAATAAAGAATATTCTAAAATAGTACAAGGAATATATACATACAAGGTCATTTCGGTGTGATCACCAACTTACCAAATGCTGACAATTCTAATCTTTTTGCTAAAACCTTCCTTCATCTAGCTACCTGACAGCCCCACATTTGTACCTTTACTTTTCCTTTTTAATTTTTTTCAATTGTTTATTTATTTATTTATTTATTTATTTATTTATTTGGTACAGGGTCTTCTACGCAGTTTGGACTCATAGCGACCCTCCTGTCTCAGCCTCCTTAGCACTGGGATTATAAGCATGTAACATCGTGCTCAGTTTTGGTGGCCAGCACAACTGCCAGGGCTGGCACAGCATGTTGTGCCGGGGATCGAAACCTGGATCCTTATGCTTGCTAGGAAGGTCCTTAGACCACCGAGCTGTTTCTCCAACCCTGTATCACTTCACTTCCCTTCCTTGAATTCTACACTTTTGTTGCCTGATTCCTATTACTGAAGGAATTAATCCACCTTAAACAGTTGTGCATCGGCTTCATCTTTCTCATGACACACAATTACCTGTTTCTACTAATTGTGCCCACACAAACATTAGCTGTATTGCTTCCGCTTATGCTGGCTACAGACAGTAACTGTCTCAAAAATGTGGGGAAATTTCATAGTAGCTTGAAGAAGACACTAAATTCTCCTCATTGTTTGTATGTTTTGTCAAGGTTAGCTTCTTGCTTTAATTAATAATGTTAACTGTCTTAATTGCTACGGAATCACTCATTAATTGACTTCCTGACAGTTCAGAAAGAACTCACAGAATTAGCAGTGTTGAAAAATCATCCAGTGCACATCCTCATAAATGAGCTCGAAACAGTGGAAATGACAAGTCCATAACAAAAATATTATTTTTTTAAAAAGGGTTAGAACCCAGACAGTGACCCAGACAAAAGTGCTTCGCTACCTACTTTCTAAATTCACCATCTGTAGCTTTTTTTGTATCCTTAATATTTTGCAGAATGCCTAAAATGCACTACAAAAAAAAAAAAAAAAAAAAAAATCTAGTCTGTGTTCAGAGGAGCTTTAACAAAGAAGAGCACTTCAAAAGCCGTAGCAACAAAGGCTCCCTGCTGGGGTTCCGCTCCAGTTACTTGACAGCCACACTTGAGTCTGGTTTGGCTGGCTTTCTGTGAGGTTGAAGGTAGGAGGGTTGGCGGGACCTGAACTCTTCATAGTGCAGGCTTTAGGCTGACAAGAAAGCCAACCATCAAGGGGATGCTCTGATGTACCCATGTACTGCAGCAAAGCCATTCAGGGTCTTCTTAAAATAAAGCTCGGCTGGGTTTTCTCAGCACAGCATTCTAAAAGTTGACACAGCAAGATTGCTTCTCACCACATTCTATTTTTAAAACCCAGTAAATTTTCTTTCTTTAAACTTCATGATTTAGTTTCTGAGCCATCTTCGGTGAGTCTTCATTTTGCTAGACAGATAGTTTAGTGGTTACACACACTGTCTACTCAACTCATTAGAAGGATCGGGGTTGGCAGGGAATGAGAGAGAAATGGATACAGGGAGAAGGAAGGATACTAAATAATAATATTTACTGAGTGTTATTAGATGTGCCAAGCACAGTTCTAATCATTTTACATGTATTTAAATTGCTTTTCTTCAACAACTCATGAAGATAGGATCTGCTGTTATTAAGTGAGAAAAGCTAGAGCTAGAGGGGTTAATTAGCCCACACTAGTACAGTCAGAGCTGGCTTTGAGTCAAGCGTCTGACCTTAGGGACTGATCTCTTCCTATTCCACTGTGTTTCCAAGTTGAACACTCATATCCAAAAAAAAAAAAAAAAAAAGCTAAAGGATCATTGACTTTTCCCCCTTCTTTTAGTTCATCAGTTTTACATTACATCATTCCAAGTTTCAATCAAATGGAAATGGGCTGGAAACAGGGACCTGAGCTGAAAAGAATCCAACTTTTGAGGCGAAGATACCTCTGGTGCTGATTCTGTTCTGTCCCTTATGGATTGTTTGACCTTGGACATAACTGTGAGAAAACTACTATCCTTCAAGATTTTTCTTTTTCTTATTTGAAAACCAAGAAAAACATAAACATACCCTTGGTATTAGTGTGACAGTTAAGTATGAAATATGTGAAGCCATCATACATCTTCCGTCCCTTAGTTTCCAGAACCTGGCTCATCTTTATCCCACACCCAGGCAAAACTGACCCATATAGCTCCTGCACCAGCGTCTAAGAAACCTGACTCTCTGCTTTGATTCTCTGCTTTCACCCTGTAGGTCTCTTAGCACCAAATTCTCCTCTTGCTAAGTGAAACTGAAAAGCCTAGACCTGGTGGCCTCATACGCAAGTGAGTGGAAACAAAGCAATGTATAAAGGGTTAATCTAGTCTAAGTGAGTCATCCAAATGTCCTGTCATTCTGAAAGAACTGAGCAAAGAAAAACCCCAGCCATCTGGGAAGCCAGTACGACCCTAAAGTAGGAAAACATGGGAAGGTTTTCAAGCTGGGATTGTGTAATCTTGCCAGGAGTCTCAAGACTTTTAATATGGCTCAGGTAGGGACAGGGCAGAAGTCATTGGAGGTGGCAGTCACTCAAAGCTATTTTGTGCCAGTCGATGAAGCAGAATAGTGATCTATTGACCTATCCAGTCACCTCTAAATGTAGACACAGAGCTGAGGTGTAGGTCAACACTATATATAGAATGACCTTTGGCTTCCAGCCCAAAGAGTCTGCATTTCTGCTATTGTTCAGCACTGCCATTGTTCTGATGTTTTTCACATGTCATTCATCTATTTCTGCCATATGCATTAAGCACTTTCATATTTGACCTAAGAGTTGGGTGAAAGCAAAATTGATCTGGCTATATTCCAGGTTACATTGCTGTGATAAGAAGAAAAAGTAATAGTCACAAAGACTATTATATACGAAGCACTACTTTAATGTGTTTTGGAATATATTATTCCCCACATTCCGTATATAGTAATAGCCCAGCAAAAATCAAATTTCACACCTAAATCCAAAAAGTATCTCATTACCCAGCCCTTGTATCTGTGGACAATAGCTGAACTGCACTGTCAATTTTGATGAAAACTGAAAGGCTCATTTTTTCCACTCTGAGATGAAAAATAGAAAAAAACATAATCAATAAACCTAAATTTGATTGTGTTCTTTAGTACTTCCTAGAGGAAATACCTTTTTCTCTTAGAAGCCATTTCCTTAAACAGAAATGAGGATTTTAACACTTGCCTTAATGAAAGTGCCTGTGATTTTAAAGGATTTACAAAATTTAAAGCTATTATTATTAAATATAATTCAAGCATACACTAAACAACATAGAGCTTTTTTATTAGAAGGTTAAGGGTCTGGGGAAATAGCTCAGTAGAATAAGTGCTTGCCTGGGAAGCGCAAGGGCCTGAATTCAATCTCTGGTCCCAGAAAAAAAAAAAAAAAAAAAAAAAAAAAAAAAAAAAAAAAAAAAAAAAAAAAAAAAAAATATATATATATATATATATATATGAAAGTTAATTGATAATTTTTGACCTGGCCTATTATAGAATTGTTCATCAAAATCTAAATGAAATCAATATGCTTTGTCATTTATAAGAGGAGAAAAGGCCGGCCAGAAAGCTCAGTGGATTAAAGTGCCTGTTTAGGCAGATGCAGGGGCCAGAGGTTTGATCTCTGGCCTGCCATGCTGGCCATGCCCCAAGGCATGCTAAGACAGTGATTAAGAGTGGGTGTGGTGGCACACACCTATAATCCCAGCACTTGGGAAGCTGAAAACAGGAAGATCACTGTGTGTCTGATCTGTAGACCCTGTAGTGAGGCCCTGGAGACCCTGAACTAAATCCAAAAAAAAAAAAGAAAAGAGAAAAGAAAGACAATTTTCCAAAGGCAGTTTTTCTACCACCTCCAGAAAATCTTGTGTTCTTTCTGGTGTAGCAATGGTTTCAAACATTTGTCTATGGACCTTTGTAGTAAAAATACTGCACACTAACTGACTATGTCCCTGCTGCTCCAGGACCTCTGTACATCTTAAAAAATATTGAAGACCCCGAAGAGCTTTTGTTTATGTGAAACATATCTGTCAGTATTTATTATTAGAAAAGAAAGTGAAGAAAATTAATTTTGACACAGTAGTCCATTAAAAATAACTATAGCAACTTAATTGTACATAAGCAAAGCAGTTTTTGTTTTTGTTTTTTTAAAAAAAAACTAAATTTTCAAAAACTTCCAGTGAAAAGCTTGGCATTGTTTTACATTTTTACAAATCTTTTTAAAAGAAGAGCTTCATAGGAAAAACTAAATTCTTGTATCTGCCTCCGCACCTAATCTGTTGCTATATTTTTTTCTTTGAAACATGTAAAAATGAAAAATTCATCTTTACACATTCACATTTGAAAAAGAGCATCTTAGCCTTTCAGACATTTGTGAATACCCTTGTTACTTCATCAAAACTAGCAAATATTATTACTTAAAGCTTAACAGAAAGTGAATTCTGAAGCCCCATCAACATACCTTGTGTATATTTTATGTTAAAATTCATTGTTCTGCCTTACACCTACAGTGGGTGTTTAACTCGTGGTTGCCTTTGGCATCATACTAGATATGCAGTTGTTTGGAATATATTGCTCTTCATTATCTTCCACCGTTGCCGTATTTTGTCATATGATATCAAAAATACTTCATTACTATCATTGCTGATCCCATTGGAGAGAAATTATCAAGTGCATAGTATCAGGTATAAATTTTCCCATCTGTAATTTCTGTTGAAAACATGAATTTGGGCTTTGAAATGAGTGGCTCTTTTCACTTTTTTTTTGGGGGGGGGGGACATGAGATGCTGGTTCGAGCAAATATAGTTCACATGCCAGTCATCCTGTCAAGCACAAATGATATTGTGTTATTTTCCAATGTCTATTCCATTTTCTAACTATTACAGCTTGGTATCACCACCTTCATTTGTGCTAAGGTGCCACTAATTTAAACAACATTGCTTCTATATCACCAGGACCAATATCAACATGGTGAAAAAAGAAAAGCAACATCTTAGTACTATTACAGAAAGCCTTGCAGTACTCTCAGAAACAACTGGTGCTCCACAGACAACACTTATGTGCTATTATTTTCCTTTGATGTTAAATGGATTCTTTATTCTGATGAATTTCAATATTTCTTAAGTTTTATTCATAAGAGCTATTGATGTCATGAAATTTAGGTAAGATATGGATGTATAATAACATGAAAAGGTACTCACAATGCATTGAGTAGAGTGTGTTGTTATTTATATCACAATTATATATGATAAATACATATACATTAATTTATTTACATGTAATACATGTACACATATACATAATATATACATATACATTACACAATAGATACATGTACATGTATTACATTGCATAACAAGCACGTTCAATATGCATTAATAGATGTGTATATACCTTTGTATGTACATATGTGAGTATAAACACAAATTTGAAAGCAGTTATATGCAACTTTTCTTGGTGATGAGAATAACACTTTCTTTTTAGTTTTATATTTTTCTTAGAAAAACCATATGCTGAGTAACTACAAATGTGATAGGCACACTTAGTGTTTATTTCAAGGCAGAGGTAGTATATTAGAATTGTTAAAATCTTTTTCCTGGCCAGCAAGATAGCTCAGCGAACTAAGCACCTGCTTAGGTAAGCACAGGGACTGGGATTTGATCCCTGACACCACATTCCATGCGCACTCCACCCCTATGCACCCGTAGCTGGCCACTGAAACCAGATGTGGTGGTGCATGCCTAAAATCCCAATGCTGGGAAGCCTAAAAACAAGATTACTGTGAGTCAGAGCTGCATAGTAAGACCCTGTACCAAATACATAAAAAACCCAAATTTTCCTATTTGAGACATGACACTACCCTTGGTATTCGTCATTAAAGCTTTGCTTCATGTCCTTTTGAACCCCCACACTCACTCTCCAAAATCATCTTCCAAAATGAAGGAATTTTTAAACTTTTTTGCCAAATCTATATTACATTGTACTTCCAAAAATGTATTTGTAATTAGTGAGTATCAACCATTCTCCTGTCTCTCTATGTTGTACTAACAACTTATGGATCATCCTGGGGCATCAGTCAGATATTGTAAGGAGAGTTCCACAAAGCCCTTAGAGTGCACTAAGCTGACAGGGGCTCCATGCTCTTCATCACTAAAACTGTTGTACTCTATTAGCCACAAAGTTTACCTAACTGTTCTTTTTAAATTATGTGCACGTTTCCATGAGAGAAACGTCTGAGATTTGGAATTTGATTCCTAAAGAAGAAAACAAGAAGGGAAATGTGAAGACTGGAATAGCCAACGAAGGCCGCCAATAATCATTTCTACCCCATATGAGGCTGTGACCATTGTGCAGCTCTGCGGTGTGCTCACAACCAGCAGAGCGCCCCTCAGAGTCTCTCATGTAACCTGGAATTACTTCCTTAAGTAATATGAAAGTGTCTCCTAAGAAGCGAGACTTCTCAAATTTTAAGTGAGAAGATGAATATTACAGCCAATTTTCCTTGTCCCACCTGACATTGCTCAGCAGCCACTTGGCCCTTTAAATACTCACACAATAGTAGCTCTTAGGTGTGGCTTCTCAGTTCTTTGAGAAACACATTATGTTTGAGGATACTACAAATGCACTTATGTAAATACATTTCTTTTCAATATTTTCTACTCCCTGCTTGGTTCGGTTTGTAGATTTCCATAAAGAATGCCTGTTGCTGGCATCCAAAGACCCACAATAAATCCTTCTATGTACTCCAGAGCATTGAACAATTTCACATTGTGTGTTCTGAAACAGACTCACTTTGTTTTGGCAAATAGCAAAAAAGGTTTACAGATAGCATCAGACTTTGCAAAGTGGAAAAATATGTATCCTTCATTAAGCATTATTTTATTCTGTTAGAGTCCTCTCTCTCATTACTCAGTCCATTAATTTTTTCCTGAAATAATTTTATATATCATGAAGTTACATGAGATCCTAGTATATGTTTATTGCAGGTCTGTTTGTTGCAAATGTAATTATTGCCCTCAGAAATTACAAATGATTTTATTTCTTTACAGTAGCCAGTATTGAAAAAGACATCTCCTGATATAGTGATGAATTAAGCATGTCATTATGCAATTGGTGTGTAGTCAGCTGTCTCTGTCTACTTATGTCTACAAAGGTTCCCGGCTGCTGTGCACTGACCAGAAACTCTCAGCTGCTCTAAAGGACTCCAGTCTTTCCCTCAGGCTCATTTCCCACTCTTTAACCTGAGTGGACTTCTTAAAACAGCAACCTCATGATGTACTCTCTTGCTTGAAGCCTGTAACGGCTCCACCCTACCCTTGCGGTCAAGAACAAATTTCTGATGTGATTCTTAAGTCCCTGCCTTCCTCTCCAGCCTCATTTTGCTTCGGCATGCCATAAACTTTCTCTTGGCTCCACCTCCATGTCTGCCTCTTGGAAGTGAGAAGGCCTCACCCACACTCACAACTGAGTATTCCTTCCGTGCAGCTCTTTTGCACATCTGCCCCACACCTCACACCCAGGCCACATCTGGACACATCTAGACAGCCTCTATGCTTCGTTTACACCTAAGTACATCTTCAACAAGGCCTTCCTTGGCTGTGACCCTGGCAAAGTCCTACTGCATCCTTCACCCACTGTCCTCTGCTATGGGCACCTTAAGCTTTCCTTCCGGCATGTCTAGTTACGTCGCTACCCAACAGGCACCCTGCATGAGTCTTGTGTGCGCCAGAGCCTCAGAATGTAACAAACTAATTGTAAAGTAGTAGAAAATACGTACACAATGAATAAATAATGTAGCCCTTACCACAAAAAGTTTACAATGTAGTGGTAAGCTATACCAAAATATAGCCAAATTTATCACTTTATGGCCTTATAGATGATACCTAAGTCCCTTCTATGAAAATATGTAATGAAAACCATTGAATCTATAGGATATATTAACATAAACCTTAGTGCTATATTTTACCATAAAGTATAAAATACAGTAAATGCCTAAAAATAAAATAAACACACTCATGCTTGTGCCAAGGAAAAATAAAATTGCCATATTCAAGAAGTTTGCTGTACTTCCATCATCTGATTATCCAATAAAGGAGGGTTGTTCGTTTCCTAAAGAACATTTCTTTACCAGCTGACTTAATCACGCAATTGCCTCTGAGTATCAACAAAGTACAGAACAACACACATATCTGAATTCTTTGTGCTGATTTTTTCTAGTAACATGTGTCATATTTACTCAAAATGTCCAAAGTTATCCACTCTGTATTACATTTTTATGATGGTAATCCTTGAACTGCATCCTTAGTTACAATAACATGATCATGCATCAATGCAAAACATCCATGGTTTCATCCTAAAGTAACTTTGCCTAAGGAAATTCACTGGGTTCTTGACTGTCTGGCATTGTGATACAACTTATCCTGCATGGGCTCATCCTAGTCTTGCCTTTATAACTCAAATACACAACTTCTAGACATCAAATTCACTTTGTTGTGATCTAAAAATTCCCAGAATATTTTAAGTTGATTGATGGTAGTACTTCGGGCAAATTATACTAACTTTGCATTTTATTATAAACTACAGTACCATATTTCCACTCAGTAGCAATACTATTTTCAAAGAGGTTGTTGATGTTTATGTAAAAAGAGTATAAATGGTTCGGATTTGCCTAGGCATCCTCAACTCTGTTTTAATTTATCAATTAATTATCACCATTAATAAGTAGATAAACAGTCTAAGACCATAGATTTTTGTTGTCCTGATGTATCCTGTGAGTTAGAAAAGTTTCCTCAAATAGTAGCGCAGAAGCCCTTATTAATAAAGAAAATAGAGAGTAACCTTAACATTCTCATGCTTTTTGGTATCATGAATTTATAAGCCATTAGTGAAAAGGAATGAATGAAAGAAGCCATAGAGAGATTGATACAGAAATGAGAAGAATTGAATTGTTGAGTTATGAGGCCTGCAGTTCTCAAGGCCAAGGGGAGAGCTAAGAGGAGAGTAGTGACTTATACCTCTGGAAAATGTTTGCACCTTCAGGAACAAAAGAGATTCATTCTAAGCTGTCATAGCTCTGTGCAGATCCATATGAAATCTTAAAATATAATAGCGCTGAAACGTCATTTTGAGCCATTATAGAAATATGGGTCGTTGGTCACATAGACGTAGCTTAAAGGTAGAGAACTTGAAGTTTCTGCATGAATTTTATGGATGAATTACAAGCTCTGGATTGGCTCTCGTCAGAAGCAAAATCTCATTTACAAGTGTGTCTCAAGTATGTGTCAACAGTGTACTGTTTAGAAAAGGTATGAAAATAGAGAAATAATGCACGTGAGATCTGTAATACTCAGAGAAGTCTCCCAGGTTTTTCTTTCTTTTGCTAAACTAAAAAGGTTGCAATTTTACTTAACAAGGTCACAAAGCCATGGCGCATGATAGACAGATCCATCGTATTCAAAGAACTCAGCAGCAGGTGTGCAAAGCCAGGTGTGCTGACTGCCAGTGAGAAGGGAAAGGATCCTCAGGAAAAGCCTGTATTCAGTGCACATGGCCCTGAGGGACACTCCTCCCATCAGACAGGGCAAATGCATAGAAGAATAAGGAATGTCAATGATACCATTGAAACAAAACAACAATCGGTTTTAATTTTGAGTAAATTATTTCTTGTTTTCCTCAGAGGAGAAAGTAGTTGGGGCAGGAATTATCTTTATGTGATGATGCTAGCCTACCATTTGGGAATCCAATGTAACTGGATCCATTCTCTCAGACTCGTTCCCTTACACAAACAACCACCCCTGCCCTGTTGTGTAAATGATGACAGATACAGAAGCACCAAATGGGAGTGCCTGCTACTTTCCTCTTGCCTGGGAAATAGCGCCAAGACTACCTAATGGCAAGAGATGAGCAGATAAAAATACTTAATTTCTGAATTATTAGTGTCTTCAGGCAAAAAAAAAAAAAAAAGGTGTATCCTGCATCACATACTATACCAGTGCATGTACAGCTCCTGGTGAAACTAAATCTAGAAGGAATGGGGAAAAAGATTTTTTTAGAGGAAGAATCTTCCAGATTAAAGAAAAATTAAACTCAGAAACTCAGAGTTTTCCATATTAAAAAAAAAAGTATTTTTTCTTTTACTTTGAATGTGGTTTTGTTTGGCTTTGAGGCTAAGAGAGGGGTCAAAAGTTTACTTATTGCCCTCTGAATCATGTAGAACATTGCTGAATCTGACATAGTTGAAATTTTAAGACTGACTGTTGTTTTCTGCCTACTTGATCTCTCTATGCCACCCAAGTACCATTCCTTAAATCCACTGAGACCCCTCTGAGTAGCTACTAGTCACCCTGAGGTTGTGGTATGGCTCGACACTTTTTCTGTGCGTGCAAAAGGGAAATATTTATAACATAGTAAAGTGAAGTTATTATTTTTCTTATTCATAGAAAACATTGATGATCAAAGAATAGAAAAAGAGAGGACATGATAACTGCCTATTACACCATGGATTTGTCTCAAAAAAAATTGAATTACTGAATATTCTCCTTTGACTAAGAACTATAAAAATCGCAGCTCTTTGATCAGAAATCTTCTTTCCTAATCCTACTAATAACACCTATCTCAGGCACTTAATACTTGAGATAGAGTTCCCTGATTTGTTTCTCAAGTAAAAGAATGAATCCTGAACATTTAGGGTACTTACTTTGAAAGTTTATTTTGAGAGTTTATTACAGCAATGATTTTGCTTTTCTGAGTTATAAAAATTAGCTTAAATAAAATCATAAAGGAAAGAAGATATAGAAATGTGGTAGTGTGAACTATACTTCAAAAATATGTCACAGAAGGAGTCAGGGAGATAGTTCTGTGGCACAAGTGCCTGCCTGGCAAGTGCAAGGTCATGAGTTTGAACCCCAGTCCTGAAAAAAAAAAAAATTCACAGAAGATAGAGGGGTAGATAAGATAAGAACAAGCATGCACTGTATAGTAAGAGGCTAGCAGTAGACTCTAGATGGTATTTCAAGGTCACACAGTAAAGTTATTTTAACTTTTCACCTTGCTTGAAACTTTTCATGATGAAATTCTAGGAAAGATATATAGAGGAGAGGTCCACACCTAAACCTCAGTTTGTATACTTAAGAAAATGTTACTGTGAATCATCATGAGATTAATGGAAAATTGTGTTAGACAATTATTATTTTTGAAAAACTTGGGAAATGCAAATGTTTTTACAAACTTTTTGCATTATTATCTACTAGGCCAGGAGACACCTTAAAGATAAAACAGCTGGCATTGTGGGGGACTGCCAGTTAAAGTAAAAATTATGTCATATACCACTGCTGTTTCATTACCCACCTAATTAATAACTGAAATGTCTATTTACCTAATTAAGTTTATTCTTAAAAATACTAAACATCTAGATTTATACAAATGCTTTAAAATGCAGTTTGTCGGCACTTCATATTTCTGTCTTTCATTCCTCTCACCTAGCAATACACCTTCAGAACTGTATTTGTTGACTGTAGGTTTTGTCTGTTCACACCACCTAAGCCAATCTAAAGGGGGTGCACCCCACAGCTTCTTCATCCCAGAGAATAAGAGCATATTGAGAGGTTGGATGCATGTACTGGGGGGTAGGGGGGAAGAAAAGCTGTAAATATTTTTTAAAAAGAAAAATGGAAGTTTTTTTTTTAATGCCACATGTAAGAAGATTTTTTTTTCTTTTTTCTTCTTCTTTTTTTTTTTTTTTTTTTTTTTTTTTTTTTTTTTTTTTTTTTTTTTTTTTTTTTTTTTTTTTTTTTTTTTTTTTTTTTTTTTTTTTTTTTTTTTTTTTTTTTTTTTTTTTTTTTTTTTTTTTTTTTTTTTTTTTTTTTTTTTTTTTTTTTTTTTTTTTTTTTTTTTTTTTTTTTTTTTTTTTTTTTTT
>PVJA010005343.1:0-41060 GCA_004027025.1 Myocastor coypus | reverse complement strand
GCTTTTTTGTATATAGCGCAAGGTCCATGGAGTCTCACTACACAGATCAGACTTGTAGTGATTCTCCTGTTTTCAGCTTCCCAAGAGCTGGGATTACAGGTGCACACCACCATGCCCAGTCTCAATAACCCTCTCAGTGCACCCCTGGGGGTGGGGCCCACACGCACATGGCAGGCTGGGGATTGAACCTCTGACCCCTCAATGTGCTCTGCCTAAGCAGCTGCTCTAATCCACTGAGCTATTCACAAGGCTTTCTGCCAATGAATCTCTGTAACAATGACATTTATCATTCAGAAAGTTGATTTCCCATACACATAGCACAATCAGAGATGTAGAAATTATCTTCTTAACTGGCTGGTTATTTTCTATTGGAAAGTTTCAGCCAAGACGATGCCCTGACAATGAGGAAGCTCTCCGACGATTCTTCTAGGCTCTCTGAAAGAAGCACCTCCTGCTCCATTGCTTCCTGCTGTCTCTTCCATGTTCTGTTTTAACTCCCGCAGCATTGTTACTGTGAGTCATGACAAAAAGCAAGCAATGTGGGGAGAAAAAAAGGGATGGGACCAGAATGCTGTGAAAGGCCTGAGCAGCTAATATTACACGGGAGAGCCAAAAGGAAATGGAGCATATTAAATGCACTCAACAAACGTTCATTGCACTATCCTGCCACAGCGGCCACCGGGGACATGAGCAATAACTACATCATGAATCTCCACATTAAAAACAAAAAACAAAAACACTTTGCCCCTAGAAACATAGAAAGGAAAGGTAAAGTCCTGACCTCATCTTTTGCTGCCAAATAGTCTTTAAATGAATATTTGGTATGGCAATTTTATGGATCTCTTATTCAATCACGTTTTTTTTTCCTTTTTAGTTATGAAAGAAATTCACTTTCACTTCAAAAAATATTCTTATGCATAAAGAAAAGGTTCACTAAAGTCCCTCCTCCCAGAGAAAAAGATTTAGTATTTGGTATCTATTCCTCTAGATATTTTTCTACAAAGATACACCACAAAATTATAAATTTTAGGACTGGAGAAATAGCTCCGTGGTCTAAGAGCCTGCCTTCCAGACACAAAGAACCAGGTTTGATCCACAGTACCATATGCTGAGCTAACCCACGCTGAGCTGGCCACCAAAACCAGGAATAGTGGTGCACACCTGTAACCCCAGCACTGGAGAGACTGAGAAAAGGGGATCACTACAAGTCCAAGCTGTGTAGTGAGACCCTATATCAAATAAATAAATAAGATATAAAAATAAAAACTTAAAAATAATAAACTCTTGTCACCATTTGACACCAGCCAGAAAGCTTTTTCCTTCAATATTTCTGATCCTCCTTCTTCTTCTTCTTCTTCTTCTTCTTCTTCTTCTTCTTCTTCTTCTTCTTCTTCTTCTTCTCCTCCTCCTCCTCTTCCTCCTCCTCCTCCTCCTCCTCCTCCTCCTCCTCCTTCTTCTTCTTCTTCTTCTTCTTCTTCTTCTTCTTATTCTTATTCTTATTCTTATTCTTATTCTTCTCTTACCGAGCTCTTTTTTTCTATTTATTCTGACTTCAGTCCTCATACATTGCATCTCTCCATTGGCTTCTTTAATAAGCTCATTCACACCTGTAATCTCAATTAGTCCTACCAGTCCCCTACCTGGCCCTTGGCTCTCTTCATAATATGGATTCATATATCCATTGGCTGACTGAATCTTCTACGTGGATGAGTTTCCCCAAGACACCACAACCTCAACTATCTTCTTCCCCAGTCTGCTACCTTCTCGTTGATCCTCTATTGAATTTATTCTAAGGAAAGAGTACAGCAGAATTTAGTGAGGTATCCTGAATGTGACTGGTTTAAAGGGGAAAGAAAGAACTGTTGCTAATGAGTATAGTTAATTCTTTCTTCAAGTTTAACAGCAAAGAGAGAGAATAAAGGCAATCTCTGGGGCCAGTGAAATAGTGCAGCAGACTAAGTGCTTGCATAGGCAAGTGCAGGGGCCAGGGCTTGATCCCTGGCACCACATGCCATGACAACCCCATCGCCGGCCATGCTGAGACTGCAACCATGTCCAGGTGGAGTGTTGCATGCCTGTAATCCCAGTACTAAGGAGGCTGAAAACAGGATAATCATTACAAGTCTGGGCTGCATAGTGAGACCCTATGGGGAGGGAGAGAGAGAGAGAGAGAGAGAGAGAGAGAGAGAGAGAGAGAGAGAGAGAGAGAAAGAATCTCTGAGCAAGTTTTGAGGCTGTGGGAAGGCAAGTAGTCAGAGAAGAGATTTTTTTTTTTTTTTGTATTTTTTTGGGAAGGGTCTACAGGGTGTTCAGGGTCTCACTACTGCAGTGGACTCATAATGATCCTCCTGTTTACAGCCTCCCAGGAGCTGGAATTACAGGTGCGCACCACCACACAGTCTCAATCACCATTTCAGTGCACCCCAGGGGCATGTCCAGCACCAGAGAAGAGATACAAGTTTGGGAAAATAAGATGGGAATTGAATTCTGAAAATTCTGAGGGCAGTAGGAAGGCCTTTCCTTCTTGCAACTATATTATTTATTCTGTGCATGACATTTGCTTTAATACATTTATGTCTACTATATACCCTCATTACAATACTGAATAAATAATAAAAAACAGTTTTGATGTCTTTATATGACATCTGAAGTCTTTACAGTTATTTTGACAGCTATCGCTAGGCAAAAGTTGCAGTTGAGGCTAATTTATGATTGCCTACATCAAGTATTTCTTTCCTTGAATTCAATTCACATAAAACCAGTACATTTCAATTAAATTCTAAGTTTTCGATAAACTCATATTCTGAAATGAGCACATTGCCTCATTTCTAAATCTCTATGTCGTCAGATTTTGTTGCTGTCAACCTCCTTGCTGTTTTTTTCTATGTACATGACAATCACACGGCTCCCAAGCACAATGACTTGTTAAATTCAAATAAATAAACCCACTTTTCTATTCTCCTTATGTGAAGAGAGGAAAAATGGGGCAGGAAGCAGGAGGCAGACGAGGTTTAGAGGAGAGGCAGGAGTCCGAACAGAGCAAAAGTTCCTGGGTAGACTCAATGTTCTTAAGAAAACTGCAGCTCTAACTGAATAGTATTTAAAGTTACCAACGTTAAAGAAGGACTAGATAATTCTCTGTCTGGCTAGTCAGAAAATAGTTTAGAAAAGCATGGGAAAGTGGGGAATACTACAGTATTTGTAGTTTCCGAGATTGGACGGCTGTCATGAGCTGAACGCTTCTTATGTGGGGCAGGGCATTCTCAGAGCAAGCGATGACTGCTTTGTTTTTATTTTTGTTTTCTCTTTCTCTTTTCCCATCAAAAAGTGCTCACCATTCTAGCTCCCTTGCACAGGTGCTTCCCCCTCAGCTGCACCACTCAGTGAACAGAATCTAAAATCAGCCAGGCGCTGGCAGCCCGCTAAAGGTGGGACCCAGAGGGCTCTAACCTCTGACTCAGTTGAAACCCTCAGCTCCCGGAGTCTGGTCGGGGGAGGTGGGTGGAGCGCAGGAAGTGACTGCCCTCTGGCTTCTCCGCCCACAGGAGCCCTGCCCCTCACACTTGGACAGTGCAGAAACTAGCTCTCTTTCTCCTTCTAGTTCAGTCCTTTGGCTACTGTGAAAGGCCACGCAGAAGCTCTGGACTTGCTTTCCGTGCTTGTCAAAAGTGCATAGATAGAAGACAGGGCTCCCCAGCTGGGAGGAGGGAGGAGAGCTGAAGACCCCGCCTGGGCTGGCTGAGCTAAACAGTCAAAGTGGGCAGCTGAGTGCTTGAAAGAGGATTATGCTCGCACTAGAAATAAGCAGTAAGTGAGTGACTCTTGGCTTAGAAAAGGATTAATGCCCCGGGGTTATGGGGTAAACTAGGAAATATTGCTTAATTCTAGAGTAAAACTGTAAGACTTCTAGCTCTGTGTATTGCTGTGTGCTGTTTGGAGTCTAGGGGCTTAAGTACAAAAATCAGAGCTCGAAATGTCTCCTCCCACTCTTATAAAATGCCAACTTCTATTTAGTTTGGGACCATAATCTCCTTCCCTGACCTAGCCTCTTCCCAGAAAAATTTACTAGTAAATCAGATAAGGAGTTGAGATTAAATTCAAAGGGTGGAATTTGATGTTGGAAGAAATTGCAATTTTGAATTATGTTCTGTGAGTGCTGACATTATTATATCTATTAGCAGTGATTGTCGAAAAAGTCTGGAGCAGTGGGCTAAAAGGGAAAAATATAAGAGCTTTTATGATAAGAAAGCTGCAGAGTTTATATGCAAGGGACCATGTACAAAATTACATAAGAAGTAATAAATGGGAATTTTTTAAAAAATATATTAACAAGAAGTAGTCAGGAAAAATAAAAATGCATGTATAAACATTTATTAGAAGACGAAATTTTCATCTCAAAGACCTCTGTGCTAGCAAAAAATTTCACAGTGTTTACAAAGTCAAGACAATGATTCAGGGATACTTCAATTATTGTTGTACATTATTAATACTGTTGCTGGGCAAGATCTGTGGTTCTCTGGTCAGCAAGTTCTGGCAATGAAGCCACTGCCGCTGGTGCAAAGAATTCTGGGATGTCTGAGAGTGAAATGGATGGAAGGACTCACATTCCATCTCTACTTAATGTCCTTTTGTCCAGAAATCGGGTCATGCAAATGAGCTACTTGGTACGTATACAGATCAATATTTGGGAAGGCATTTCTAAATGTTTTTTTTTAGAGGATCTCTGGACAATATCTTATGGCAACCAGTAGAATAAAAGGTTACGAAAGCAAAGTGATAGGAAGAAAGTCAGCTTGACTGAAACCAACCTTGTTCTTTGTTGTTTTCCATCAATACTAAAGTGGAACTTCACATGAGGACAAGAATAATAATAGAGGAAAATAGTGTGGCCATCTGTTCCGTTCTCAGTGGCTAAGTTCATTAATGTATGAATGAGAATTTTGATTTTATTTATGTATATTAATAATTGAAGATTCAGAAATTGTTTAGTACAGTAAAAAAAAAACCCATAAAATAGGAGCTATGCTGGAAGGAGATGAAATATGTAAATTCAGTTTTTGAAATATAAGACAAAAGCAGATAAGAATTGTGTCCCACAGAGTAAAAAAAGATTTATAATATTGTCAGTCAAGGACATATTTCTTTCCCTAATGAAGTAGAGATCATACTATGCACAGTAGATTTAAGGGCAAGAAATACTTTTTTCTCCTAATTGGGCTTATTATCATTAATATCTAAAGAATTGATTTATGTTTTTAAACTTGGACTGCAGTTAACTTACAGTTATTTTTATTTTCTATTGGTTGTGCTATGAAGGAGTAATGACGTTCCTAGTATTCCCTGTAGCTGGTGCACTGAGAGGGGGAAGAAAAGTACTCAGACATGTGACCATTCTCCTCTAACTCAACTACAAAATAGTTGCCGTAATCAATGAATCACTTGGTATGGTGGGGGAAGAGAGGGAGAATGGTCACTGAGACCAGTAATAATAAAAATAGTAACAACAAGGTGCTAATAGACTGTATTTTTAGTCTGTATTGTGCTAACTTTTTAACTACCTAATTTTGAAGTTTATCTTATCTTTTAAAAGTTATAATATTGAAAATCTAAAGTTTTGGGGGTGTGTAATATTTTACTTGTTCTTAACCATAGTAAGGCATTAAAGCAAGATATTTCTTGGTCACGCCGTGAAGCATAGTGTAATTGTAAATGAAGTTTCAGTCCTTAAAGAAATACAGTTAGGTTGTTCAAAGAGTTACTTATTTACCTGAAAATGTTAAAGAATATTCTCTTAACCTATACAATAAATGAAAAGTATAAGAATATTGTCAATAAAAAGTTATTTGGATGACAAGATATAAGGAGAAAAAATGATTAATGAAGCTAATAATTTAAAAATAAAACTTCTATTGTATGAGACTAACATAGAGAATAAGGTATCATGGCTAGTGAACAAGACTAAAGATTTTTGTCTTTTAAATATGTTAAGTAAAAAATTAAGACTGTTCATGGAAAGAAACTAAATGATGATTTAAAATTATTCTTTCACAAGAAAAGTAAAGAACAAGGATATGGAAAACTAAGCTGTGACGAAGACCTCGAAATAATTGTTGATCAAAAGCAGGTAAGTCAATGCTTACATACATTTTCTATTGTTGCGATGTAGATCTTTACAACCTAAACCCTTTCGGTGTTGAGCTCTTCTTTGTCAGCTGCATTTGCCTTCTTGAGTCCAGTGTAGTAAGATGGGCTTGGAAGTAGCTAAGATTCCCCCATAGTGCCTCAAACCCTACCCACTTCTCCTGCTCTGTATGAATAAGAGACCGAGCTAGAACAGCAGAACAAAACTTTTGGAAAGTTCATAGCTCCATTTGGTAAAGTGAATCAAAACAACAATGATAATTTATTTGGTTGGGGAAAAAAAGATGTTAATAAGAACAAGAGAAAATGCTACTTTGAAAATGTGACACCCTACCATTTGTGTATCTTGTCAAACAATAGATATAATTTAGAGGGAGAAAGAAAGAAATACCGAAAATTTGAGGACTCTAAACATATTGTCTAATTTAATTTTCACAGATTATCTATAGTAAGTTTTTAAAATATTTTAAAAACATGAAGAAGAGGCCATTTAACAGGCCATAATGTTGCTCATAATTTGAGAAACCTCTAGCTTGGTTGTTATATGGGCCCATACGGGGAAATGAAAACTGCTTAACAGACCATAAACAATGACCTACCAGGTAGTGGACAGTGTCCAGCCCACGACACTGAATTGGCACTGGCTCTTAACATCTTTGTTAATTATCAAGGAGACAAGATAACTGCACAGCTATTTAATATATAAGAGCTGCTGAGTCTAAAGATGATGTCAGCTCAGATGCAGAGAGGCTGATAATTCAAAAGGATCTGAGTAGATACAGCACAAAGAAAGCAGTCAGTAATTTACAGAAGCCCATCTCATTACATTTGGACAGCTCCCTAACCATGCAGTGTGTTTGCCATTGTGGTAACTGTATAGAAAAGAGCCACTGTAGATTTCTGACAAAAAAAAAAAAAAAAAAAAAAAAAAGAAGGAAATGACTACCAGAAGGTGGTGACCAGAAATAATTGATGTAGGGATTTATTTGTTAGACCTGGAATAATGAATAAGACTAAAATGGTCTTCTAGGGAAAGACTGGCTGAAAAACATCTCCATAGAGAGGTACAGAATGTGTGGTCCCATGGAATTTACTCACACTTCCTTGGGAGTTTTCTTGCCTTATCATCGTTCCTGCCCTTAAGTATGCAGGAGAGGGGATGTGTGGATTTGGCTCTGTGTTTCACTGAGCGTCAGATTTCAGTTTATTGTAGTTAGCTTAGTTAATAAGGTAAGTGGTGCTACTGGACACCAAGTGCTCTACTAAACTTTTTGTTATTATTTTGCGAGATTAATTAGTTGAAGTTTGCAGTCTGTATCTCCCACTGTTACTACCTATAAACTGGACTAGCCTGGCCAATAAACTAGTAAAATATAAATATTTTATGAGAAAACAAATATATATATATATATATATATATATATATATATATATTTCTCAATTAAAAGAAAAGGTTGCTTCTATTTCTCCTTTAATCATGTAAAAGATAAATTCTTACCTTTTTGTTCTTTACTATCTTCCTTTCCAAAGGTTTTATACTTTCTTTGCTTTTGATATTGTTTTTGTTAAATATCTGTGTTTTACCAAATTTGGGTGTTCAGAAAAACTACACAATTTTGTATTGAGATATTTGAAGTGGGAAGACCAAGGAAGTCAGCGTTCCTTTGTTGTCATGATGACTTCTAGGACCATTTATGCTCTGTGACTAAACATATTTGATTAACTATTAAGGATTCTGTAAGAAAATATCAAAAAGCAAGATTCCTGCTTTATCTAAAAACAGTGTTTTCCTTACTGGATCAAGTGATCTGGTTTGTTCTGAGCCATCGTGCTCCTCCAGTCATGTGTCTCTTCTAGGGATGCTGCACAAGGCGGTACCCTTGTCAGGGACCTGGCCCTGCAGAGTCTTCCATGTCAATACATGTTTCAAACACTGAGTAATTATGAGTTGAGTTGGCTTTGGTGGTGACTGTTGGCAAATAGAGAGGTCCTTCCTTTTGGGTGGATTATGAGTAAACTGTAGATTGAAACATGGGCAGTGTTGATATCTTGAAATACAATATTTGGGAAAACCCATAGTTATTGTTTATGAACCAATGAAAACATTTCTCAGTTGAAGATATAGATAGATATAGAGATAGAGATAGATAGAGATAGAGATAGAGATAGAGATATATATTGCATACACGTGTTAAAAATTTGCTTTCCAGAAATGAAAGATGGCTTCATGTTATAGCTATGAAGCTTATGAAATGGATTGACACACATGTGTATTATCTATGTATAATAAAGTGGAAACTATAGCTCTACATCTTATTTTATCAAGAATCTTTATGTTTAATCCATATCTTTTCAGAAATATGGTAGAATTTTGCTGGTTGTTCTTTACACAAGTACTAGTAGCTTTATCAGCAAGTGATGTCAAAAGCAATTCTAAGGAAGATAAATAAAATAACTGAGAATGCTGTGATGGGCAGAAGTCACCTAATCTCATTAAATCCATCACTCAGATGTGATAACTCAGCAAATACCATGTAAGCTATACACTGTCTTACCAGGCATCTGATTTGCAAGTCTTGTACTTCCACGGAAAGCCCATAGTCTTGCTTATATAAGCAAATTAATAACAAAAGCAGCACATGGTAATGTGGAGCTTACTCTCTCTGATTGCTTTTATCTGGGGAGCCAAAGATGATTCTGTGTTACTGCGATGTGGAAGAAAAGAATGTATCCTGGAAATGTTTAGCATTGTTTTGAAAGCCAATGTTATGATACTATAGGAAATTTTACTGGCAAAACTCACTTGTAATGCATATAGAAACATCCCACAGAATTCTCCAATTTGTACTGCAATCCTAAAATAATAGCGGCCTATATATACATATATATTGCTTTAAAAACTCAAGATTGTTGTATGGCTGAATTCCATCTGATAGTCTTGTGATTCACAACCTCTCTCTAAGCTCTACTTCCTTACTTCATATATATATATATATATATATATATATATATATATATATATATATACATAAAATCATTTATAGATAAATCACATTAAGATCATAGACCATATTTTCCACAGAAATTCCAAGGATTTTTAAACTTCAAACTCAGGAAAGTAATCAAAGAAAATGTCTTGAATTAAAGTCTTAATACCCTTCAGACTCAGACATTTGACATAGAAATAATATATACCTATAATTAGCAAATACATATTTGGCTTTCCAAATAAATATTAAAGAAGGAAATTTAAGCATGTATTTTTTATCTTTTTAATGTGAAAATATTCTTTCCTGACTAGAGGAAAGGACAAGTTTGTTTGAACCAATTCTCGAGGGGCTGGGGAGATAGCTCAGCAGTCTAAGTGCCTGCCTGGAAAGCACAAGGACTGGGTTCAATCCCTACACAGTACCATATGCTGTGCCAGCCTCAGAACCTGGGTGCACCAAGCTGGCCACTGAAACTGGGCATGGTGACACACGCCTGTAATACCGGCGCTGGGAAAGCTGAAACAAGAGGATCACTATGAGTCCGCATTGCATAGTGAGACCCTGTACCAAATGCATAAAACTAAAAAAAAGTTAGCAAAGACAGCCCTAAAATGATAAGAGTATTATGACTACATGAAAAATAAATGCAAATTCAAGCAGTGAAAAAAAAATGGCTTAACAAAATGTTGTGGTCCCACTGAGTTATAGGACTCAAAGTTGTAGCTGTGCATCCCTTAGGGCAGTAAGGTGGGGAAATGTCAAATGTCAACCAGATACCAGGCTACCAGGGGTGCTAGGTCAGAGTGGCAGTTTCCAAACTTTGGCTGTCTGAGATTCCTCTGGAGGACTTGCTCTAACACACATCAATATCTGTTAATTTGCATTTTTGACAGCTCTGCTAGTGCTACTGGTTCCGGATCACATATTGAAAGCCATAGACAAGAAAATAACTAGTGCAGCTATAAAGAGGAAAAAGGTGAATGTAACTCCTGACTATTTCCCTTCAACTGGGAATTGTCTGGAAATCTAAACACTAGAGTTCACAGACACACAACATAATGATACTGAAATCAAGAAAACCATGTCCATTACAACCAAAGGGACCTTTAAAGACTCAAGATTGTTGTATGGCCGAATTGCATCTGGTAGTTTTATGATCCGGAACCTCTCTCTAAGCTCTACTTCCTTACTTGTAACATAATACTTCATTCTTCCTAACTCCTTCAATAGAGTGAGTGAATGCAACTTGAATAGTTGATCTGAGATTAAATATATAAAAGTCCTTTATAAAGTATAAGTAGTGTGTTGTTTTAATTAGCTAGGCAATTCCTCACATCCCACCCCACCCCCACTTCAGTAAACAGGAACTTTGAGTCTCAAAAGATGAATGAAGTTGAGCCTTTAGTTAGGTACACACAACACAGGAAGCCAGCTCTCTCCTGATGTCATCTGATGTTCTTCCTGTCACCTCCACAGAACTCTGCAACATTCCCCATCACTGGCCAACCTTTGTAAACGGCTGAAGAAACTGCTTTGCCTCAGTGCCATAATTACACAAAATAACCATCTACTACTAATTACTATAACTGGCCAACATTTGTTTATTGAATCCTCAGAGAGAAAACCTTTTCCACAAACACTTCTTAACTGTTTACTTCCCTGTTGCCCCTGGGCATTACAAGAGGGAAAATGCATTTGCAAATAAACATATATAAAATCAAGGCTGGCAGGTGGTTTTTGACAACCACTTGCCCTCCCTCTCAGTCTTCTAGAGGGCTTATGCAGGCATGAGAGAAGCACTGTGGGAAGAGACAATGTATGATCTTCTTAGCCGAAAGCCTTTCTGAGAAAATTTAAAAGAGAAGCTTGAGCAGAAAACTCAACACATTAGAACTTCTGTGATCTTTTTCTAAAGAAAAACAAGAGACAAGATATGCCACCTCCTGTGTCTCCAACAGTACATGAGCATTTAAGTAGGATTGCACATCTATCCTGGTGGTCATGGTAGGAATCAGTTGTAAAAGGAAACTAAGGCCAACAATGAAATAAAAACGGAATAGCAAGAAGAACCGATTAACAGAAAAATATCCAGCTTCTTTCTGATGCTCACAGACATGATAGTCCTGGCACTATGCAAGTAACTCCGCTCAAGCCGCAGCCTCATAAACAGTAGGAAGGATGAGGATAATAAGTATCACTGCCTTGTTGTACCTGGTGCCATCCGGCCATTGTTTGCTCAGTCACATCGATATGGTGACTTAATTTAAACACATCGGATCCCATTGCAAAAATTACAAAATCTAAGTCAGGCCTTGATACTGTGTTTGACCCATCTCCTCGGGTGCCTCCTTCGGCCTCTGTTCCTCGGTCAACAAGAACAGAAACCCACTGCCGACTTGCACAAAGGAAACAAGCTGCAGATGTTAAAACGTGGAGGCCCAGAACACTGAAGGGACACAGCGAGTTGCGCAGTCAGCCTTGAATACGCTTACAGTAGACCTACGTGCGATAGCAGTTTCCTCTCAAAAGACTGATTGCTGATAAGCGGTGAGATGATAAAAGCAAGATTTATCTGCTCTTCATCTAAAATCAGCATTAATTTATACTAAAACTCACTACTATGATCAGGTCAATTCCATCTTGGCTGCAAAATGATTTGTCATCAATGAATAATTTTACAAGGAAAGGGCAAAGTTTCTTATTAGGTTGAACAGAAAACTTATTGGAATGCAAAGTGAGTCACCTTGCATTTTGTTCCTGAATACTTCCTATTCATATCAAGGAATGTAAAAATAATTACAAATTACTGATAATTTAGGGGGAAAGCCACCGTAGTACAGAATAGCTTACATGTGTCATTATAAACTCACAATATAAACTCAAATTTCTGTTTTACATCCATGCATTTCAGTGGAGTGTACTGATATTCCTAAGTGCAACTGGCTCTGGGGAAAATATAAAGGGAAAACCTAATATTTTAATTTCAAAATCTGTTGAAAAATTCCTGAGGTCTGACTGTATTTGGTCAGAAAATAGAGAGGATCACTCTTTATAGAATACCACAGAGGCAGGCTAAAAGGCCAAAGTAGAAATCCAGTGTCCTAGTTTCTAGTCTGGCTTTGCAACTTACTAAGCAGAAGAGTTTGGAGTAAGTGATTTAAATTCTCTGATTTTCTATCTCTTGTGTGTAAAGTAACATAGTGCCATCTGGATCCAATGTCTCCGTGAGGCTGAAATAGGGATTTTTCCTAAGAGAACCATGTGACCCACTTAGCATCCAGTGCCAGCAGTAGAATCCACAGGGCCACTGCTGTTCTGTCTGATACTCTTCCCACCAGTAACTTATGTGTCCTGCGTGGCAAGTTGGATATGGTTGCTGTATCGTGGCATTTTCCATTGGCTTACTACTGAGCCTTTCTGTATGCTCTGTATGAGCCACAGGCAGATACTCGTCTGGTGCACTTTCAGTGGTGCCAGGTCCTCTGCCACGCCCTGTGCTCAGGATGGGAAGCAGAGTGGGTACCTGCCACTTCTACACGGTTCTTTAGATCAGAACCTTTATGATTAGGATCTTCACGAGAACAGGGAATGGTCACACAGTAACTGTATTCTTTTGGGAAGATGAACCATCTTCTGTAAGCTGAAATTGTTCTAAAGGAAGGAAAGAACCATATTTAATAAAGCACGGTACAGAACAAAGAAGTTTCTGAATATAAGTGCTGAGCCAAATACCTGGCAGATAATCAGTGCTTTAGAAATGCCAGGTACTTTATGAGAGCTGATGGCAATCCTCATAGATTTCTTTGCTGTAGGATCCCTTTGGATTTGGGGGAACTAAGAGATAATGATTCTAAGTAACAGTCTTTCTGGGATCACAGATACAAATGACACCACTGATCAGCCAGGTACAGAAATCAGAGTAGCAGACTGTGTGAGAGAGAAATAGGCTGAGGAGGACAGGGGCTTCCTGGAGGGAACAGAACCTACCACCTCCGGCCCATTCTATCTCTCTGGCAAGGGGCTCAAGTCACTAACCATGCTACTTTTTCAAGAAACACAATCTGCTAGTTTTCTTTTTAAATGTTTACAGTCAAGTTTTAAGTATTTAGATTCAAAACAACCTGAGTCTGTGCACAGCCCTTGAGGTTCAAATTTGTGGATTTTTATGTTTATAGGACTTTAAAATCCAAAGAAAGCAGTTTACTAACCTGACCTGGACAGGTCCCTGCCTAACTCCTCTGTTCATTTCCTGCTTTACCCATGCACTCCCGGAAGCTCATTTAGTTGAGTTGTTGATCTGACTTAAATACTCATAGAGGTATCATTCACAGCCAGTCTTAGGTCCTTTAGGAAATTTAAGCATCTTCAAAGGGAACCAATGAGCCTAAAATAGTATTGCACTTGATAAAATGAGTAGGGCAGATATTCATGAGCAGAAGGCACTGCAGATGTCTCTACGCATACAGGACTGTCTTCGACCACCTTCCACTCTTGCCAGTCTGGCATCTGAGTGAGTAACAAGGTACCAGCTCTGAGGAAAGCAGGTGCCCAGCTGTCCCCTGCCACTCCATCTTCCCCAATTTTCAGGCAGCAATCAAACCCAACCTGCTCCAATAAAAGCTAATCACCAAGAGGGATACCATGAGTTACCGCCTGTGATTCAGTGAACACCTGAAACATCATTATGATATTTTTAAATATCATGAAAATATATTTATTTTAAGATGCTAATATATAGCCTGTGTTCCATACAAGCAAGGGAAAAAATACTGGATTTTCAAGTTGGAAAAAAAATGTATGCTTGATCATTTTCAAATAGCCCACATTTTTAATCTAACAGGGAAGGATGGTGCTGGAGAAATGTTAGTGAGAAAATGAATGCCTAATTGAAATAAGGTGAGCTGATGTGCTGAGCATTAACAGTGATGTGACATGAACATAGCAGTCAAAGACAGCAGGAGTACTTAAAAGTAGACATAGCCATTTGGAACACAACTTAGGAGCTCATGCAGACTTTTGAGGTAGAAAATGCACTGTGGTGTTTTTACCTTTAACCTTTCTTATTAATCAGGTTCATGCCATTGGTGTGAGAACTGTAGCTATCAGAGCTGAATGATCTAGTCCTGGCCACCTGGATGGAGGAAGGCATCGTGGTCGATGGTGCTACCTTGCCTGGCAGCTCAAGGATACAGACAAGCTTTGTGTGACAGAAGGGTGCTTCTGCCAAGAAATTTAGTCGTGGTAGCTCTAAGATCAATCAAAATAAGTTCAGTGCATCTCAGTAACAAAGTAGGTTAACTATGCTCATCAACTTGTTTTATATCATAGGCAGTATTAGAGCTCAGAACTGCAGCCTGCAGGGTTGGGTTTACTTACAGTTGCCCTATAACTGCCTTCCTAAATTACAGTGTTCCTTATTCTTTTCTTCTAAGGTGTTTTATGTTGGTAAGCTAAGCATACTAGTCAAGCCAGAATATTCACTTCAGAGAAACATACATGTATTTGGAGAGCACAGCTAAAAATCTGTCAGATTTTTATGAAAACATATCTATGTGATGTGCTTCCTCATTCTTCAAAAGAGGACTTCACAAATCTTGTGACAAAATCTGAGAAAACATCAGAGCATAGATCTTTCAAAATGGGCTCTGAAATCTCCTCAAGTACTCCCAAGGAGACCGGAAGTATTTCCTCTATGTTAACACTGATGGTTTTTCTACAGCCCATCCCTCGGGATTTCACCACCTCGTCCAGCTTGTCATCTTCCCCACTTTGGCCATGGACACTGCACAGCATGTTGGGCCTACAGTTTCCCAGTCCATCCACTTTGAAGCCAATTGCCACTGCTTTGTCTAATGAACCCTTGCAGAGGAACCTAATGATCTTTGGATCAGCACATCTTGTTGGAAGGGGTTGGAAAACCAACTGTGACTAAAAATATTTGCCCTAGAATAATTTGTATTATAGATTCAAAATCTGATTTAAAAAAAAATAAGCAACTAAGGAAAAGGAAGCTTATACTGAGTTTCTTTTCTTGTTTGAATACTTAAACCTCAGGCAGAGTTTGCAGAGTAAAGTTCCCTTCCTTCTCTCCTGCTTTGGACCTCGATGGCTGCATCTTGTCCTTGCCCTGACCTTGTCGGTCCCGCAGTTGTGCTTTTCTTTCCCTCACATCCTGGCTTCAGAGCCACGTCTTCTTTCTCCACTCAGCACCTCTCTCTGGTTCCTGCTCTGGAACGTGTCTCTTACTCCGACACTGCCTGTATAAGGTTTGACAGAAGTGCAGTTCTTGCAGACCTGCTTTTTTTAATGCCCCATTGCTTCTTTCCCTTTCTCCAAACAACTCTATAATTCTGTCATTCCCATTTTTAGTCAAGAACACGGTCTACCCCCCTCCTCAGAGTGACTGCCACCTCCTTCCTATCTTGTGATCTAGAAAAGATACATACACACAAATGACCATTCAACTCAGTTATTATTTATTCTTCATTATAGTATTTTTTGGCCAAATGACCTCATTCTTGAAGGATAAAAATAAGTGACTTATTAAATACATGGTGAGAGAATGTACCATCCCATCTTTGTGCTGGATGTTCTGAATAGGAAAAAAAATCTTTCATCACTTAAAAAAAAAAAAAAGAAGTTATGTCATTTGTGTAATTCGAGAATAAATATTGAATTGTTGTAGAAGACCAGTAATCACAGCAGCTTTCTTCCAGTCAAGGGCTAGCCAGTACCACTTCCCTATAGTCTCAGCCTCTGTCCCTAAATTTTAAACGTACTCCTGAAATTGGTGTGGAAATCTACGTGGCCTGTGGAAGTAGACTCAGCCACTCATGCGTGTGTTGGTGGATAAATTTTGTTAATAAAATTGTGTAGTACGGGATAAGTGAACTTGAAGTTTATGGACCGGGTTGGGCATGCTTAAAATTTTAAGCTAACTGCTGCAACCTAGAAGTGTTTAAGTCTATAAACACACAAAAAAGCACCTTGTTATCTCTAATAAATGAAGTTTTCCCCTTCTACACAAATTTCATAAAACCTGTTTGAAAATTACACACTTGAGGCCAGGACTTTTACGAAAAATAGTGGACTTGTCCTGTGGACCCCAACACATATGGTTTAATGGCAAGCACTCAAGATACAGAGAAGACCAATATTCTTTACTGTCCCAAATAAAATGCAAACTCCTCTGCACAACAATGCATAATTATTCTTTTTTTTTTTTTTTTTTTTTTTTTTTTGCATTCTACAGGGATTTGAAGTTTAGAATATCAACAATTGATGGAAAATACCTATTTCATGTTATATCTAAGGGGCTTGATATTCAGAAAGATAGCAATGTTAAGCTCAAGTGTCTATGTTATAGGGAATAATACCATGAAGCTTCTCTTCTGGAGGGTTAACAACTTAAGTTGGCAGACCAAATAATTAGAGAAAAAGAAGGGATATGAGAATAGCCAATATTTTGGCTCTAGTCCTTCAAGGTGAGTGAGGAGACAGGACATAAAAGAACCTGTACCGTAACAGCTTATAACTCAGTGGAGTCCCAAATTTCCGGCTCAAGGAGATTATGGGGCCACAGAGGAAAGTGGTGGGTGATGCATAGTGAGCCTAAGGAGAATCACCTAGAGAGAAAACATTCTCTCAGGCTTTCGCAAAGAGCAAATTGGTCAAGCAACAATCATGATTCGTCCAGATGGCTGACACTGACAAACTCCTTAGTTAAGGTTGTAACCATCCAGCCTGACTGCCCTTGCCTATCATGCCACCTCTGCACTACTTCATGCTTGTGCTTGACAAAGGAAAGTGCCCCATAGAGCTGCTCTTCTCCCTGCATGCCTCTGCCCTTGCTTTCCCTTTGCCTAGAGTGTGTATAAGTACGCACTGCATCACAAATAGTGGAATGCACCTGCAAGCAACAGAAAGGTGGGGGTTGGGAAGGAGGCCGCCTCACTGTCCTGATGGAGAGTAGCCCCATGCAGAATCTGAGCAGCAAGAGAACAGGGAGGGACAGACCAAGTCCTGTTGGCACTGTAGACCGCACACCAGGGCAGACTTCTGGAGTTCTGTCAATCAAGGGAGAAATGAGAAAGAAGGAAAAGTTAAACAATGAAACTGTTCCTTTAAAGAGGGGAACCATCAAAAAATAGACAAGTCTGAGAGATAATTGTAGGTAAACAATTTTCTCTGGACTGTCATTGTAAGGGGCATGGTTAGTTACATGCTATATATTAGTAGCCTTTGAAGTTCTGAAAAAGAAAAAAAAAAATTGGGCTTGATTCTTCCCTGTTCCCTAGATTCTTCTTCCTTGCAATAAGCAAGAAAAATCAGTGAAAAATGAATGAGGAGAACCCAGGCAGGGGACAACAGGGATCTTTAACTTCCAGTCTTCAGAAAAGACAACTAAGCAGAGCATCATACTTTTATAAGCTGGTCCCGAAAGAAATTATGTGAACAAAAATGAAATTTTATTTTCTTGTTGATAAAGTTACTTAAAATAAGTCTAGGGGAAACATACAATGTTGCTTTTGAAGAAGTTACATCATTTTGAGGAGAGTGACTTAACTCATTCATTTATTATATACAGCCCCGTGTGCAACTCTTTCTTGTTTTATTTTTTATTGTTGCATGTCATTGTTAAGTGTTTACTAAGTATAAGGACACAGAAATGGCATGGCCAGCCCTAAAGACACCCATAATGTCCCAAAGCCCTACCATCCTGTCCTTAGAGAGTGGTAACACCTGGCTGCCTGGTGCCATCAGGGAACACTCGGACACTGTGGCATTCACCACTGCCTCTGTCCTTATCAGAAACCTGAGATCTTCCAGTGCTCCATGTGTTCTTAGGAGGGGCCTTGGGCTTTGGGAACAACTTCCACAGATGATGTTTAGAGCATGTCTACTCAAACAGTGGTTGGTGGGCCACCAGCATCTGCTTGCTAAAAATATGTGCTCTGAGCTGCAGACTTTGGGATGGGACCAGAGATCTATTTGAGTCCACTCTTTGGGGAAATCCTAGATTATATATTCTGTGGCTCTTAAGAATCACTCATTTAAAGTATTCTAATTTTTGGTATCAGAAAAATAGTCTTTTGGTAAGGATGTCCAACTGTCTCTCTGGGTTTGTAAGAGGAAAGGTGTTCAGTCTAGTTATGGATCATTAACTCTGTATCTGAATGTTCCAAAAATTCCTGTTCAACCTCATTCATTAAAGTGAACCTACACAATAATCAAATCATGTAATGCCGTTTGTTACAAATGAAGTATAATCGATAGAGACCAAGAGGTAAAGCTTGCTAACTCAACCTTTATCTTAAGCTTTCCTGATGTTAGACCAGCAACTCACATTTACATTGTACCCACTATACACTATCCCCTATTCTAAAGAGTGTTTACATATCCCCCCTTTTAATCCTCCCAGCAGTTCTGTGGTATAGGCACCATCACTCCCATGTTACAGTGCACACCAAGACACTGGGAGTTGAACTCAGAGCTGCTCCATTCCACAACCCCAGGGGCACATGGTGGGTGCGTGGTCTGCGCAGCACACACAGCAGCCCTGGGTCAGAGGATTCACAGTCAGGAAGTTTCCTCTCATCAAGCTCCCCTGACTTACCAAGGAGATCGGTAACAGTCTTGACTGTGCCAGCAAACAGTGCAGTGAAATCTGAAAAAAGATTTCCTGTTTGTAATGAAAAATACACATGACAAAGAAAGTATAAATAAATGGAGATAGGTACACGTGAAACTGCATTCTTCCCTCAGAAAAATGTATCAGCGAGAGAGCACGAGGAATAGAGACAGAGAGACAGAGACTGAGAGCCATAAACACATACACCCAAAAATTAACCTATAAAAAAAGGCAGTTATGAGTGCCTTGTATAACTTCCCACTTCACTACACAAACTCAGTGATTAGGATCTGGTGCTCCATCAGCTCTGTAGGGTAACTGGCAAACTGCGTGTTACTTTTGGGTAGTTAGATGTGTTTCACTCCCTGACATCGAGCTCACAATAAGTTCTTGCTATTCATGCTAAGTTAGATCTTTCAGGGTGCGCTTGCATTACCTCTCTGCCCACCGCACCTGAAATTTTTCACACCCAGCACAAAACCAGAAAGTCCTTCTCTTCAGCACTTTTTGAGTAGCTTTCTGTTATGAGAGTAGATCGCTGTGCTCTGAAAATGTCACTCCACCGGCAGCCCTACAGGGGCTGACCTTTCTTCTCAGGCTGAAGTCCCTGCTGCACTGTTTGGTCGAGGTAGTTTATCCCAAGAGGCTGGCAGATCTCCAGGGTCGCTGTGTGCTCATCTCAAAAAGCTATCTGAGAATGGATATTCTGTCACCCTTTAGCCTTTCTCTTGACACTGCTGCTCCTTGTCCCAGCCTTGGGTTTTCTTTTATGATCTACCCAAATTCAGCACTCCCACCTTCCTCCCTGAGTGCTACCTATTAGTGCTGGAGGCTGACAATCAATCATCCTTTGGATCTCTTTGACTGCCAATATTACCTGTGACCCTAAGGACTCTTCTGTAGACTCTCTCGTTTTTATGTAATTGAAGGATAATTTTAATTTTTTGTATAATTCCAGGCAGTAAGCACTCACTTTTATGTGTCCTTTATGTAAAATTTTGACCAGCTCATTTGTCACATTGCTATACAGATTTTTTTTGATAGATGTCACTTAGTGATCAGTCACCTTATATTAAATCAAGGTGAGTCTTAGGCATTGTTTTTCCTCGTGACTTTGTCTACCTTTCATGGTGTGGCACCATCCACCTTTTTCCCTGTCAGGATGGAAGTTACCAAATTAAAGAGAAAAGAGAAATGGGCAGGAAATCATGTACATCTGTAATTACACATATACTGATTTTTCATGGATTATGCATGATGTTTATAGGAATTTGCACAGCTCAATCTCTATAACCCTGCTGTGCCTTTCAGCACCACTAGAGATGGCTTCATGCAGGTTGCATTGCTCCATAAACTTCAGGCTTAAGTCACAGTCCATGCAGTTATAAATATTATACTTCCTGAGGCTGACCAAACCAAATCAAAACATGAATTTGCATAAGTCTAGTTTGCATGAGTTTTTAGTTTCCTAAGAAAAGAAACTGAATATTGTTAGAGCCACAAATACCTTCAAGGATAATTTACTTTGGTTCCATATTCATTGAGGAGACATGTGCACAAGTCTGCTAAGGTATTCTTAGACTAACAAGATGAAAACCCAATGATTGCTTCATATTGAATCCTGTGGTAGAAGTAAATGTGAAGCATTCTAGAATAGGCAGTTTCATAAGCATTACAGATTTAAAAATTTTTCCTACAGTCCCAAAAGACAAAAAATAAAATTCTAAATTAGTCAAACACCAAAGATACAAGAGTCCATCAAGCCAAGCTAAAACGCAAATAAAGATGTTGGGATTCAAGTCCCTGACTCTGCCAGTGACTTTTTATTTAATGTTGAATGAACTTGTGAGCCTTGATTTCCCTATTAGCAAAGTGATATTTTTCCTATTTCGCAAGAGTTCTGGAAGAATTTCTTAAAGAAAACTGTATAAACAATCATTTGAGCCACTCAGGAGGATTATTTCCTATGCAAAAATACAATGTGGAAACATCTGTAAGGAAGCCACTAATGGCCTGGGATTAAGAATCATCTTCTTATGTGAAAGAGCAGTTTTAAAGATGAAATTTCCTGTAGAAAAATGAACTCATTCATAATGATTACTTTTAGGTCAGTAATACTGAGGAAAGGGCAAACCATAGCTTGATCTTTATGAATTTATAAGTAATGGAACTACATGGAATTTCTCTTTTGAACGGTTCTTTAGATAAAGTGCTCATCTATGCTTTTCAACTATCTTTAAAAGATTACATTATAATGCATAATTCCAAAGAAACAGCATATTTTCATCACTTATAATTTTCTTCTTCCAAATGGACACACATTTTTTCCTGGAAAAGCAAGGCTTATTCTGAGTCCTCTAAACTTTATTTATCAGTCAGAAAATTCATATCCAAGTAAAAGCAACATAAACTACTTGTCCCTTAGGGCTACAGAAAGGCCTCTGCTGGATTTTAACACCTGAGCCTTCTTTTTGCAATATTTTAAATGTAAAGCAGGCGGAATTTGTAATGAGTCTTCAGCACAAAAGTCACCTAACAGCGCTCTCAAAACACAATGGAAATCCAATTAGCCTTCGCAAAGTGTCAAAGAAAGGGAGAACTTTCTCTCACAAGGTCAGTTGACATTTAAAAACATCCCATGATTTAGAAGGGAGCCAGGGTGCTATCAATAAGCTGTCTTTTTTTTTTTTTTTTTTTTTTTTAAAGAATTTTTTATTTTATTTATTTATTTTTTTCTTGTTTCAGAACCTTTGTTTGTTTATTCACTCAATTTTATGGCCGGCTCAGCCCGCACAGAGGGCAGGGCTGGAGCAGCATGTGGTGCCGGGGATCGAACCGCGGTCCTTGAAGCCGCCCAAGCTTCCCCAAGCAGGCACTTTAGACCACTGAGCCATCCCGCCGGGCCCCAATAAGCTGTCTTTTTAACAATTATTTCAGGCAGCACTTACAACAAAGGTCAATCACCACGAATGAACTCTTAAAATTCTTCCTTATTTTCTTTTTATTTCTGAGAGAAAAAATGATAAACAACAGTGAAAGCCAGTTTCGAAACAGGTTAGTAGGACAGTTGCAATAGTTGATACAGTGCATACTGTAGTCTTTGTAGTAATTATTAAGAGTAGAAAATAGGCCTATAGATGTGGTATTTTGTCTATACAACAGTAGCATAAAACTTTCTTTCCAATGAACTAAGAGAAGCTAGCTGCATTGCTATATTGACTATCTTGCGTATACATTTTTTTCTTCTTTCCTTTGCTTTCTCATGTAGAAATCTGTTTGAACCAGCTTTTGCAAAACTCCCAGCCTATCAGGAAGGAAAAATAACCTAGAAAGTCTTAAAAGATAAGGCTTATACATGCAAGGTGAGGAGTTAAGGTGCAGGTGACCGTGCCCCGGAGAGGTCATTTTAGCACATCAGTGCCTGTTCATCCCTTCCTGGTACCCCTGCAACAACTGAATGTAATGAAATGTTTTCTCTTCGAATTCTTGTTTTGTATTTTTTAAATTTTTCATATAACATAAATGAATGTGATGCAAAAATCCCCAAAGATGTAAATGTTCAGCGTCACATATATGTGCACTGTAGGTAACATTGTGGAGTTGAGTGGACACACTTAATACCCCAACTGTCCAGTGTAGTCACTTCTGGTGACAATGGGCACGGGTGAAAATAAAGGGCATCCACATCACTGAGCACCTACTATGTGCCCATCAGCAATCTAAGTGGTATTATTTTGCTAATTTTCAGAATGAAGGGGAAAAAAATCAAAAGGATGGAGTAGCTGAGAAGAGTGGTACAACTGCTTAAGCAGCTAGGAAGAGACCATGGAGTCGATCCACCTCCAAGTCCCAGGTCCTCTGTCAAATGCCTTCCCACAGCTATGCATAAAATCAAAGAACACTGCATTTTGCTTGATTTCAAGATACAGTTGGTAGTTACATCACAATACCTAGCACCTGTGGGAATTTAAATTTTAAAAAAAGCCTTCTATAAGTTAAAAATAAAAAGGTCACAAAAAGCAAAGACTAAATAAATGGGCCCGGGTCAAAGTTAAGCCTTGTCACTCTCCTCCTAAGGGCTCTGTGGCAGAAGCTAAGGATTGAATTATGGAACAGAACAGGCAGAGTGTTCGCTTGTAACAGAAGAAACAAATAAAAATGAAGAATGAGTTGTCCTCTCGCCTGCTCTGAACACAAATGCATCTATATTTTAGTCATAACTGGCCTCAAGAAAAATTGGGCTAGGAAAATAAAATGGTTTATTTCACCAGGACTTTGCCTCTGTTCTCAGAGGGCAAATGCTTCTTTATTCATGGTATAGTTTTCTTGTAGAGCTGAGAGAGTCAAGGCATCCTAGTTTCTCTGGGAATTAAAAGGCAACAGTGTCTAGTGGCCAGATGATATCACCCCTCACATCCCATTAGGACTTTTAGAATTAACAATGCTTGAGAGACAAAAGAGTTAATATAATTTATAATTTCTTTCCAGAAGACCAGGGTAGATAAAAGGGAATACTTAAGCCAAAATATTTCACCCAACAGTATTTTGAACAGCATGCCAAGTTTTTTGGCTCCATTAGCTACCAAATTATTTTCTTTCTCGCTGGGTGCATACCAGCTCACAGTAGGCAGCCACCTCGCCAGCCTCTCTGCCTCCGTCGTGACTCACCTGCATGCTGACCTTTGATTCTCCTGCTCTGCCCATCAGAGAGGCTGCTTACTCTGCTTGATCCCTGCGAGATCTTATTCCTACATTATCACACCATTTCCATCCTGAATCATACGTGGTGTGACTCCCCCCTACCAATAACCTAACGCCGGAGCTCTCATTACTAAGGCTGAGTCCCTGTAAGCATTCCTCACAGATGCTGTGTAGCCAATGTAAAGTCATTTATGAATGACTTAAGGCCAAAACGAAATCCTTTAGTGTTAAATTGATTAAGGATTTTTCTTAAAAATGAAAACCCACCCTGGTTACACCTGCATGGAAGTCGCCAGATTGACATCAACAGCAGTGTCATCAAAGCAAAATGATCATTTAAGCTATTTTTTATTTTATCTTTCTCTCTGTCACTGACATTCATTTTTCTCTTCATCGCTGACATCACCATTATGACCATCACTTTTATTCACAATCACCATCACCATCATCATATATCAAATATCAACCATGGACTGCAGCACATAGACATTTTAGATGAAATTAAAGCCTAAACAAAGCATCGTGAGCAAAGCAACACCCCTTTCTCACTCCAAAGAAATTTGGTACTACAACATGCAGGATGGCACAGGAGCTTTCCAAAGTCAAGACAACACTCTTCAGCCCTCTTCCCCACCCTACCTTAGAAGAGGACCTAGATCTCATATTCCAAAAGGGCTACAAAATCCCCATCTATAAGTACCAAGAGGCAGAAAAAAAAGAAAGGTAGAGAAGAAGACAGAGTGATACCTACTCCTGCTCTGAAGTTCCACACAGCCCTACTGCTTACATTTCATTGTCCAGGCTTTAGTCAAATAGCAAAAACTGATAATGGAGAGAAATTGCTCCTGGAAAATTGAGTCATTTATTCTGCCTTGTAACACATCCATCTTAAAAGGCTTTTACTATGGCAAAAGAATGTTGGAATAGAAGCTAGGAATCTCAGCTCTAATTATCACTCTCAAACTATCAAAAATAAATTCTCCTTCTAAATCAATGACAAAGAAAACTGAGCACTCATCATGTTTTTAAGATTTTTCTTAACAATTTGACCTTACAAAGTCACAAAGCTCAGTATTGTTTATTAAGAAGAAAAAAAGGAGGACTGGGGAAATATCTCTGTGGCAGGGTGCGTGCCAGCTTACCAAGTAGGTACTGGGACCTGGCCCTCAACACCAAGAACAAAAACAAAACAAAGAAGAAGGGAAGGTAGGGACAGCAAGAACTGTTTTTAGCAAATATGCAAAGTATCTATTTTAATAGTCTACAGCATGTCATGATTTGAAAAAAAAAAAAAAAGATTCACTTGTACATAATGTTGCATAATAATACATGTATTTTCCTATGCATTTTGTTCCTCTAGAGCAGCCTAGCCAATACAGTACCTATTCTGATAGTCTTTAGCTTTTAGCTAAAAAAAAAAAACTAAAAAGATTCACCTGTGCATATTCTAAAGTAAGACAAAGCCAGCAGGACTTCGTCTTGCAGGGTCGATAGCGGCAGTGCCCTCTGACACTCTCTGCCATTAGATACCACACTAGGCCTCCCCAGCACATGGCTCCCTTCCCACATTGCCTGAGTGATCCCTTACCGGGTCCACCTGGCCTTTCCTCTCCTGTCATTCCCGTAACCAGGAGCTCTTTGCATGGCCTGCCCTGCACAGCACTTGCACTGGCCCCAACCTCTTGAGATTTATGTTTGGTGTCAGTGAGGGACGTGTTAACGTGACCTGAAGTTTATCATGTAATTCTACTAAACTGTGAAAGTCTCACTACATCAGTACAGTCTGTGCTCCTGCATTAACCCTCATATGGCTTTCTGGGCCTAACATATGCAGCAGGCCTTCATCCATGACATTAGATTTAAAAAAAAAAAAAAAAAATTAAAAGGTGGAAAGGTGTAGTTTTTTTAATAAAGCTGCGCTTACTTCCCAGCAAACCTGACCAGGCATGCTGAGACCCAACACCCCAGGGCAGACGGAAAGGACTAGAGCTGGCCTAATACCACAAAGACAACAAGCAGTGAAATGTCAGTGTCATTGTCCAAGAAAGCACAAGTAGCAGTGGGGCTGGGGGCAGCAAGATGCCCTTCAAGCACAACCTCACAGCACTGAGAGACTGGTCCAGTTACAACAGACCAGCCCCAAAGTCTGACGGTCTAAGATGGTGCCTGACAAGGGGTACCTGAGGGATCAGGGACTCAGCCACAATGGAGCCAGAGTTCCAGAGCAAACCCCTCTGTGCAGGCTGGGCCAGTACCGCGTACCCTTGTAAGCAGAAGCTGGCACTCTAAAGCTCCTCGTGGATTCCAAATAAATGCTTGCTCTTCCAGGCAACTTGTCCATGATCACGAGATGATTTCAGGCTCCACCCGCTTCTTGCAAAAGCTCTGGAGTCCTCCTGCCTTTACAGTTTGTCGGTTTCACTTTGTGAAAGCAGGGTAGCAGCCTCCTCTTTTATATTTGAAAAGTGTCATTCTCCTTACTCTGTGTGGGACTTCCTTGATTGCAGGAAATTTTGTGTGCAGTCACACCAGATATTTTCTGTCCAAGGAAAGCTCCAGATTTAAAAAGAAGTTATTGGTTTAATAAAATGAAAAGAGAAATAATTTACATTATATATACACTCCATTATATATATTCTTACATATATATATATATATATATGACATGTATAATTTGAAATATACCAACAGTGTATATTGAAATGAAAAATGGTTACAAGAAATTAAACAGATAGGAAAAGCAACACAAAACTTTAGAAAGATCCAACAACGTTCACAACATGCTAAGTACAAAAGCTTCTAAGGAAATAATCTAAAGTATTGACAATAATTATCTCTCACTCCTGCAACAATAAGTGATTTTTAAAATTACTTTACTGCTCTGTACTTGGCCATTCATTAAGGCTCCCAAAACTTTTTTAAAAAAAATAAAATAGTGCAGTGTTCAAAATGAAAACAACCTCCTGTGTTTAGAGTGACACAGTTTGTAATAAATCTCAGAAACAGTCTAAATGCCCATCAACCAAAGAATGGATGAAGAGGTGGTCTTTATGCAATGGAGCACTACTCTGCCATAAGAAAGACAGGCCTGAGACGTTCCCAGGCAAATGAACCTGCCTGAAGGCTGCAGTTAAGTGAAATAAATTGGGCACGCGTGTCCGTGCTGCCTGGTTTCTCTGGTATGAGAAACTGAAAATGTAAAAAACCAAAATGTATATTAGGTGTCGTGAAATAGAAAGAAATTATTCCAGTGGGAAGAAGGGAGAGGGAAAGAAGGGAAAAGTTAATTTTAAAAAAGTGAAAAACACAAAGATAAAATAAAATAAAAAGACCTGTACAATCAACCGAGAAATAATGCTGTTCCAAAACAGAGCCGCATCTTTCCCCTAAATGGAAGAGACACAGTGGAATGCAAGCCAGGACAGCTCGCCATAGGGTTTGCTTGCTGTTGTTGTGGGCTTCGTGACACATTACTGAAGTCTCTTCCCATAAGCGTACAAACACTGATCGCTTGTGTTTAATACCAACATCAGCAAAACTGCTCTTAAAAGAAACAAACTTCTCAGTTGCCAGTCTATGTAATTGTGTTAAAACTGCATTTTAACAATGAGCGTTAATAGCATCAGAGGCTTTGAATTCATTCAACAAGTCCAGTGCTCCCATCACAAAAAAATCTGAGGTTTGCATTCTTTTTGTTTAGGGGGGACTCTTTCCAGTGGCTGGTGGGGATTGAGGATTATATGGAAGAAGAAAAAATATGCAGTGCACTTACGCCATTGTAGAAGTGTTGGCACCATTTATAATTCTACAGGGTTGAGCTGGTAACTCTGCACCTCTAAGTGGGTTTCTTCTGTGCTGTGATCCTGTGTGTCTGCTCATTTGTCTCCTCTGGTCAGAGAGCGACTCTGTCAGTTCTCATTTCTAAATTCTAATTTTCCTCCTATAACTTCTCACCTTGCTGACCACGGGCAAGCAAGAGACACAGAGACCAAGCTGCTTTGGGCAGGGACTTCATGTAAAGGCCAAACACCAGCTAGAGTCCTACGGGAAGGAAGATAATTTGCTAACTAAGGATTGCACCAGAGGTCCACTTGCCACTTCTTTTGTGAAAGTCAATCACCTTAAGACCATTAAAATATGAAAATGTGGGCTGAATCACCATGTCCCTTGTTCTTGAAAAATCCACACAGTTGATGCATAATTATGGAAAATCCGATGTGTTCTTATTTATCCCTGTCTGGTCATGTGTTTAATAAGAAAAGCTGTACCACATGCCATGCTGCAAGAGGGCATGAAGGTGCACACCTATCAGTCCAGTGCTGGGGAGGCTGAGACAGAGGATCACTGCAAGTCCGAGCTGTGTGTTGAGACCCTGTATCAAATAAATGAATAAGAAAAGCTATCTGGTCAATGAAAATGTGTTACATACATGTACCAACTTCCCACAAGGAATGGAAGCAAAAGATACCCTATGCATATACTAAGAAAATAAAAAGTATATTGCAGTGGCAACACGCCTTGGACTCCCAGCACTCCAAGAGGCTGAGCAGAAAGATCACGAGTTTGAGCTCAGCCTAGGTAACTGCATGATTTAGAACTTGACTTAAAACATTTTTTAAAGGCCTAAGGATGGAGCTCACTATAAAAGTTCTAAGCTCAATCTCTATTCTACAAAGTAAATAACTTTGGATTGTAACATATCGAATGTGGTTATAGTTTAAAAAAAAACTTGGAAACTGCAAAGGAATTGTATTACTTTGTATCCACACTGTCTTTATGTTTTTCCTGTTATGTTTTCAAGTGCTGGGCAACTACAGTAGAACACATCTGGGTTATTCTACTACTATAATATAGAACAGCCTGGCTTTAATCCTAACTTCCACCTTCTATCTATAGTTATAGATAAGTTCCTTAACCTCCCTAAGACTCTCATATTTGGCTGAAAAATGAGCCAAAGATTCTGAAGACTTGAAATAATGTATCCTTGGCACATGATAGATGTGTAATTAATAGTAACTAAAATCATAATGATTATACAATTATTACCATACTATAAAATATAATTATCCAAATAATGATAACTAGAATAATCAACCTCATTATTATATGCTTTCAAAAATCTAATTAAAGGGCCAGCCAGATAGCTCAGCAGATTAAAGCACCTGCTTAGGCAGATACAGGGGCTGGGGGTTCAATCCTCAGTCTGCCATACCAGTCCTGCCCCTGGGGTATGCTGAGATGGCAATTGAGACTAGACATGGTGGCATGTACATGTAACCCCAGCACCTGAGAAGCTGAAAAAAAAAAAAAAAAAAAGGATCACTACGAGTCCAGTCTGTGTAGTACAACTCTGTATTAAATACACTTAAGCCAGGCGTGGTGGCTCACGCCTGTAATCCCAGCACTTGGGAGGCTGAGGCAGGAGGATTGGTGTGAGTTCGAGACCAGCCTGGGCTACAAAAGTGAGCTCAGGACCAGCCTCAACTGCATAGCGAGACCCTGTCTCAAAAAGACAAAAAAAAAAAAAAAAAAAAATACACTTAAAAAAATTGAATTAAACTTTTTTGTATCATCATGTAATACTTGGGCATTTTAACCCTGATTCTAATAGATAAACATGGTCTGTGAAACAGAGAGACTTACCAGGTTCTCAAAAGAGTACCCTTGCTCGGTGTCTCAGTAAGGGATTTGCCATGACCGCCCTGTTCATTAGCATGTGACAGCCTCCATTCAATAGGAAATTACCCAAGTGAGGGGTCCATGACTTTTATACTAGAAACCCCAGGCAGCCAGACTGCTCCATTTATACCTACTGGGGCTGGCATTGGCCCACAGAGTTAATAAATCCATATCAAGTATTCTTTATAGATTCTTCTTTTTGTCAATGCAGAACTGTCATGTACATTACAGCTCTACTTCACACTGTTGAGAGGTAGGCCCTGGGTATGCAAGAAGCCTGAACTAGGAAAAAAAAAAAAGCTACCTCCACTAATGGAAAGTGTTCCTGGTCTACGGGCATGTGCTGTACAGATGGAAGGACCTCTGGATCTGGAGTTCTGTCCAACTCCAGGTGGTGTGAACCTAGAACTTCCGATGAGCTACACCCCAATCATTTTTAAATCATAGTCTAAATCACTGAGTTGTCCAGGCTGGGCTCAAGCTTGCAGTCCTCCTGCCTCCGACACAAGTGTGTTGGTGTTATGGGTGTACAGTACTGTGCCAGCCTTCTGGATCTCAGTGCAAGATGCACCCTCTAGTGTTCTGAAGGCATTTCCAAATACTAATTCCCGAGTTCCTCCCTTAAGGGTTTGGATTTAATTGGTCTGAGTTAGGTTTAGTTCTAGATCCCCTCAGCCTGAGCATCTGCCCTCTTGGTGGTGCCTACAATTCTGTTCCTGACTGCTCAGAGTTAGGAGTTCCGGGGTGCTGTGCACAGAGGCAGTTGCCCTTCGGCTCCCTTTCTTCTTCTCGTCCTCACTTCTAATTCGTACTCCGATGATTTCTCTGTCTTTGATATTTTTTCCTTCAGTCTCAGTGTTTGACCTGTAATAAACAAGGACTTCCAGATGGGAGATTAGGACTATTATCCAGTGAATTTATATTCCTTAAGTTTCTGCCCTAGGCCCTTGCCAGGTCTGGCCTCTATTTCATTTAATTTTCACAGCAGTGCTGAGGGCAATTGGGAGCAGTCTGCCTACCACTGAGGAAACTGTGACTCGCGCAGCTTAGTTCACTTATCCTGCATTAGGAGGCCAGGAGGGCCTGTGTTTCGGTCAATCAAATTATCCTGGCCTCAGAACATTTGTTCTCTCCACTCAGCGTGAGTCACAAAAGTAGAGACTGAGGGTGAAATGCAACATGTCTGTCTACACACCAAATCTGGATTGACGGCTGGCTACCAGTTCTTAGTCTTTGTTATTGTTTGCAGCTTTAAAAAAAAAAAATAATAATGATCATGGATTTTCACTCCTCAGCCATGGAGCAGAGCCAGAAAATCGATTGTGTGACCTTGAGAAGCAAAATTGAAACTAATGGAAGGAGGGTAACGAAGGTGCATGTTTTATAGATTTTCCTATCAGAGCTGCCCAGCAAGAGAACATGCGCCTTCATGGACACTAGGACGACGTTTATGCAGTTAAAGAACCACCTGCAGCGACCAGCCCCCACCCCACCCCACCCCCGCCCAAGGAAACGCTTTTCTGTGTGCCATTGAGCTTCCAGAGTGTGCCAGGTACTTTGTGAGACGCTGGGAGCTGTCCAGATCTAGAACCCCTGTGGAGTCTCTCTGAGCTTCCCTGTTCCTGGATCGGAGTGCTGAACATTTGCAATCTAAAGGTGAAGAGGTTTAATTTGGCTCTCCTTTTCAGAAGATTCACCTATGACTGACTGGGTGCAAGGTAGAGACGTCACAGGCAGAAGTGTGTGGTAGAGCAAGGCTGCTGATTCATGGTGGCAGGAAGCAGGGCAGGGAAACGGCCAGAGAAGTAGGAATGAGGTACCAGCGACCGACCCCACCCAGGGTGACACCTCCGTGATTCACCAAAACACGCTCAGAAGTGTGCTTACTGCTCTGGGGCCTTCAATCCAATGAGGTTGACAAGTAACCTTATCTATCACAGAGGCTGAAGTCTCACTAAGTGACTTGGTACTGCGCTGGCAAGTTTATATATACCGCTGCTTCATCACATCATAACCTTGAAAGATAGGCACCATAAGTCGCAGTTAGAAGATGTAGGCTTAGGTTAAGAAAGTTGTTAGAGAGTACGGTGCCGGGGAGTGTAGGGAGAGGCCATGGAGCCACCGGGCAGAGAGATCAACCGGCTGCACATGGAGATGAAAAGAAAGCTATTCAAGCGCAGGTGGGTGCTGGGCCGGGCGGGGCGAGTGCGGTGCAGGGTGGGCGTGGTCTTGGTGGACGCGGGGCTGACCACGCGGTACCATCTATGGAAGCGTGCATCCAGCACCCAAGCCAACATCACACTGTCAGGGAAGAAGCTCCGGAAGCTCCTGAAGCATATCTGGCTGGCCCAGAAGGAAACGGCAGGCATGGAAGTGGAAGCCCCTCAAAGCCAGCCAGGACGAGTGAGCCATAGCCCAAGCAAGCAACAGAAGATGAAAGACCCGCAGCATGTCGACATGAAGGACCTAGAGAATGAGCGCTGAATTTGTCGCTTCTTCTACAGAACATGTTCACCTGCAGCGGAAGTTGGGTGGCTGTTTCAGAGGACTTTGGGAAGACCATTCGTTCTCTCCTCCCCTCTCCTGGATTCTGTCTCTGTTGTGGGTGGTGGACACTGCTTCTCAGAGGAGTATGTTGGAAGAGGGTGCAAAAGCAAGGTCGCAGAGGGACCTCTGAAGCAGCTGATTCCAGCACTTGGGAGGCTGAGGCAGGGAGACCCAGTTAAATGAATAAATGAGATAAGCGCCCCCCCCCCAAAAGAAAGTTGTTAGAAGGTGCAACTACGGAGTGACAACGAAAGGGCTTCAAGGAGCAGTTACACTCTGTGCCCTTGATATCCATTCAAAATATCTTTCCTCAGTGGTGACAATTGAGAGACCTGAGTCATCACTTAGGAAACCTACCCTATACCTACTGGCCCTGTGATCTTTACCACTGTCCCGACCATGCCCCCAAAGAAGAGCAAGATAAGGATCTGCATTCCTCCCACCCCTTCCCAGTGCTGGAGATTTGATATGAAAGCTATAGTTAGATTTGAGAGAACCAGGTGCAAATAGGCGTTGGTTTTTTTTCCCGTCTGTATGTCCACAGCAGACTATGCAATCAGAGATGTCTGAGTAGCAGCACTGCACTGATTTCCTCATTTCAAACATGGAGCTCAGTGATATGTAAAGAATAATAAACATCCTGAAATATAGCTTTGCATCATGAAGAGGATATCGAGGGAGAACCAAAAAGATCTGAGCTCAAATCCTGACCATGCAGCTCACTGGTTTTACAATCTTGCACTGCACTTCACTTCAGCAGTTTCTGCTTCTGGATATCTAAAAGTGAAGGTTTTCAGATTATAGCGGGAAGCTCTTCAGGTGCTTGGTAAACGTTTATGCCCTTTCCTTGAACCTGCACAGGTAACTGCTTAAAGCACCTCAGGGTAGACAAAAATTGAACTTTACAAGATTTACAAGAATTGATTTACAAACTCCATAGCAGGTATGTTACCTAGTTATTTTAAGCCATTAAGTAAAACTATTGAACTGAAAAAGAGAGAGTGAAGAGGAGAAACTGACAGTTGTTATTAAATCTTGGTATATGCCAGGCCATGTTAGGCCTTCCCAGAGATTTCATTTAGCATTTCTTTTAATAAGAAATAACAATGTGACAGTTTCAAAACATGTTAGTAGTACATCCCCAATAATTAATACAATACATATTGTTGTCCTTGTAGTAGTTATTCAGAGTACAGGATGCAGACATAATAATTCTTCTAATCACTATTGATACAAAATTTCTTCTCATTAAAGTAAGGAAAAGTAGTTGTATACATAGTCCAATATTCCATAATTGTAGTAGGTTATTGGCAGAGCTGGCAATATTAGAAGCTGTTGATTTAAGCCTTTTGCAGCTCAGCATACTAACCTAGCTTTATTCTTTATGCCTCATGTTTAAACTTTCTTGCTGGGTGGTTAAGGGCAAGTTAAAGCAAGACCTGTAACTTTTGTAACTCTCCAGGTCAGTCAAATCCCCTCAGGGTTTACTTTGAAACCACATTACAGTGCTTTGTAGAACTGTTGTCAGTGTCAGCCGTCTGGATGAGTCATGGTCATTGCTTGACCAATTTGCTCTTTGTGAAAGCCTGAGAGAATGTTTTCTCTCTAGATGACTTTCCTTAGGCATGCTATACATCATCGATCCCTTTCCTCTGTGGCCCCCAAACTCCTTGAACCGAAAATTTGGGACACCACTGAGTTATAGGATGTTATAGCACAGGTTCTCTTATGTCCTGAGTCCTCACTGGATGAATTAGACAATGACCCTAAGAATCTTCAGCAGGTTTTTCACACTGAGGATAGCAAAGTGTGACACTAAAGCTATGTTCAGAATGCCTGTCATTCCAGTCTTTTAGATGTGTGTTGCTTCTAATGTATTTTCAATTATTGCTATACTCTCTCTCTCTCTCTCTCTCTCTCTCTCTCTCTCTCTCTCTCTCTCTCTCTCCCAAGTAAGTGGTTGTTTTATAAGAAAACAAAAAAGGGTATGAAAAGAGAGCAAGAGACAAGGAAAAATGCTATAGGATTGACCAGATACAATTTTACATATGCTCATTTAGTATTTCTGACAGCCCTGTTGAGGGCTGTTTTTATCTTTGCTTTCATAGATGATGAACTGTTATGAGCAAAAAGTTAAACAAACTGAGTGGCTTTGACTAGATGTAAATAAAAGTCTCCAGACTTCTTGTGCCTTCCTAAGGAAGACAGTAGGGTCTTGATTCTTGACTAACATTGTATTCTTTGGAAACTGGGTTGAGAATAAGCCCCTCATCTTTTATGCATCTTTGAAGTACCAATCTGCTATCGTCCTTGTTAAGAGTTGCTCTTCTAGCAGAAACTTCAGTGTGCACATTTCTAAAATGTATAATGTGTTCTCTCTGCTCCCTAAAATTTGGAATGGCTCCTGATGACAACACAGATATATAATTATCTGTTGTTATACTAAAACGTAGCCTGTGCATCCACAAATGATTCAACTGTAATTTGATTGAGATACAAGTTTACAAACTTTTGTGGTCATTATAGTCTCTTTGAGAGAACAGATTCTTCCTGCAAGTTCGTGGAAAGAGTACCACTGACAGTAAGCTTTGCTTAACCTAAATGTGTGAATTACCTAGTTTTGCTAGAAAGCTTGATGGGTTGCCTTGCCTTCTGCATTGCCCAGGACACTTGAGTAGTTGATGCAGAAAGGGAAAAGAAGACCAAGCATGATTGGCAGAATTAAGCATTGTTTTGAGGATGGTGATGGAGCCCTTCAAGGGACCTTTGTCTGGCTTACCCATCTGAGAATTCAAGCCTTGTTCTTCTCCCTCATCAATGACAGCCGTGGGCCACAGATGTCACATGCTTAGCACTCACTGCTTCATTGTGATTCTCCACCACGTGGTAGAAAAAATACTGCTTGCAGAATTCTGACTGCGCTCAGCTCCCCAGAGGATTAGCTCCCAGGGAGCAGAAACTTGAGTTCCATATTCAGATACTGCAGCACAGCTTTCAACTAACTGAACAGAAGTTTCTGGCCATCTCACAATAACTTACTGTGTGCTAATCGTTACACATTAAAAGTCAGTTTCCATCTTTCTTCACCCAATTCATTAGATGACTTCATTTTGGGAAATGGGGAAGTAAATGTGACTCATTGTGCAACAAATGAGCAATTCATTCATTTATGCAAGAAAACAGCATTGGCTTGGATATCTCTTTGTTAAGAGATGAAATAATTTGTTTTTCCGATGTGAAGGTGACCACTGGGAATAGAATGAATGTTAGTGCCATGCACAAGGTAACGACAGCATTGGTGTAATATAAAGACATTCACTTAAAAGCCCAAGCAAACTTCAAGCACCATAAGTAGAAATGTGAGCATGGTTCTAGAAATAAATATAGTATAAAATAATCAACATGATTCTTTAAATTTCAAGGGCTTTGATATGAGCCACAGGACTTGTTTGCTCTACAACAATCTGGATGCCAATGTTATTATACCCTCATTTGATAGATGAGAAAACTGAGGCTCGTCAAACCTCAGTACATTGCTCAAGGACTTGCGATTCATAAGTCACAAAGCCAAAATCAGAAACCATGCCCCCTGACATGAAAATATTACACTCTTCTCATCATCTGAGCTGTAATTACAAAAAAAAAAAAAAAAAAAAAAAAAAAGCAGCCACCGTGTCCTTCAGATGTTCTAGCTCACATTAGCACACAAGCTCTCCTACTTCTCAAGTGACAGCTGCCCACTTCGAAGCTAGATCGGAGTGCACTAGCAGGGAACTTCCATTCAGAGGTGAGCTGCGTCCTTATCCATTGCTCTCCATGCACGCAGTCCAGAAAGACGAAGTCTTGGAGGGGAGCTACCTGTGTAACATGCGTGCATGGGCAGCGAGAGAAAACCTAAATGCCAAGCAGGACAGTGAGGACCAGAAGATCCAAAGGACTGCAGACTCATCTCTGAGTATTAAGAAACAGTGTGGCAAGAAGCCTTGAGTTCTAGTGACCTCAGACATGCACAAAGGGACAGAGGCCAGAGGTGTCTGTCTAGCACACCCCTGCTATAACATATATACTATCGTATGTTGCCCTGTTTCTTTCTTTGTTTCTGATTTTTGTCCTAGTTTTGCTTTTATTTTTCAAAACTGAATTAAATTAAAAAAAAAATAAAACAGAGGAAACAGCAGCCATGAAAGGAGCCCATGGAAGGAAATGAGGACCTAGCTTGCTTGGGACAGATGCAGAATAGTCTTTCACCAGCTGAACACTTTCTCAGAAGGCTTAATAAATAAACTCATAGAAGAACAAATGTTTTTCCACTAAGTAGTGAAAAACAGAGAGAAGCTTAGATTCGGATGTTCACTTATCTGTCAACCTTCTCTTTGGAAGAGCTGTTTAATAATCCTATTTTCTTTTTTTTTAATAATCCTATTTTCAAACACAGACATGTCCAACTTGTATAGCTAATGTGAGCTGCAGGTGCTTGTTTATTTGTTTGCTTAACTACCCTGGCTCCCTGCTCTTCCACACCAGGATAATTAATGCTATGGTTAGAAACCTGGGCTTTGATGCCCTGAAGACTGGTTCAAATCCAACCTATGCTGCTTACTAGCTGTGAGTTCTGAGCAACCTCTTCCTATAATACTTGGCTGCCTTGGTAAAATGAGGACCCTATTGCCAACCTGATAATTCACATAATCCACTGTGTGCATTATGTGAAGCGCTGCCTGCTGAATGTTTACCACAACACCCTGCCAGACAGAAACAAAAGGGCAAACACTGTGGCTTTGTTTGCATGAGGTCCCAAGAGTGGTCAAGTTCACGTGGAGTTTGGGGCTGGAGAAGAGGGCAGTAGGGAAGTTCTTGCTTAATGGTTATTGAATTTTAGTTTAGAGAAATGAAGAAATTGTAGAGTCAGGACAATGGTGATAATTGCACAACCACGAGAGGGTGCTTAATGCCGCTGAACTTTACTGCACTTAAAGTGAATAAAATGAAACGTGTTCTGTGTATTTATCATAATTAAATAAGTAAGCAAATGTATTGCTAAAATCTCCACGATAGTTCTTGGCATACTATAATAAATAAATGGTTCTTTTAATCCTGAGTCCCCACCCTTTGCTTCTTTCTGTGTCTTCGTGTGTGTGTGTGTGTGTGTGTGTGTGTGTGTGTGTGTGTGTATTTATTTGTTGCAGGCTCTCACTACACAACTCGGACTCATAGTGGTCCTCCTGCTTTCAGCTCTGGGAACACAGGCGTGTGCCACCATGCCAGGACTCTGGCTGGCTCAGCCCATCATAGGTGTTGGGCTGGCACAGCATGTGGTACCAAGGGATTGAACTGCAGTCTCTATGCTTGCCAAAGCAGGCGCTTTAGTCCACTGAGATATCCCTTTTCTCCTTTTTATGTATTTGTTATAGGGTGTCACTATGTAGCTCGGACTCTGTCTAATCTTCTCCACAGTACAAAACCACTAGTTATACCTGCTTCATCTTGCCTGCCTCTAGCCTAGCAGGCTGAATGTCATATAGTGCCAATCCTATTTTTAAATCTTTAAATTTCTGATCAGTGTAGTAAATCTCTTATTTCTCCTTCATGCTAGAAGATAATAATTTTTACTAAAACAGTGAACCTACAGTATTGTACATATAACTGTACTGAGTTCTTTATCTTCAATAAATTAAGAGGAAATTTCTCCAAATTAAGTCTGTGAATTCAAATTTATACTGCACTTACAGAGTTCTACCTCACTCTAAAAGTATAAGAAGAGCAGAAACAGCCTCTAAGGTTTCTTGTCCTTTAAAGAGAAATGAATGCTATCCGACGTGTTCTGGTTCCAGTGTATAATGGGGCTCCTCAAAGTCCAATCTCTGTGCAGTTTCATTTCAAAGAAACTGCAGCCAGGTGCCATGAACTTTGAGGAGTGGATCATTAGTGAAGTTTCTTACAGTGGTGAGTGAGACAAGTTTGTAGCACCTCCTGCAGAAAAGTGTTTCAAAAGCCTTCTATAGATTCATTCCCTCTTGCTGAACTATCCCCTCCTCTAACTGCTCAAATTTCAATGTATCTCTGCCTCTCCCATCCCTTCTCTGTCTCTTTGGCTGTCTCTCTCCTTTTCTCTTTTTCTGTCTCTCTCTGTCTCCCTCACACCCTCCCTCTTTTGCTCTCTCCCTCCCTCTTGCATTACCATCACGCTTTCTTCCCATCCATTGCGCCTTTATCTGCACCATATCAGCAACCCCACACACACATAATCAGGTGCCCTGCACTGGCACCCAGTGAGTAAGCAGCTACTCCGTTACTCTCCCTAAAATTCTTGTGCAAAGAAATTTAAGATTCTGCATCTTGTGAAATGCTGAAAACAAATGCCAAGTATTTTGAGGACATGCTCATGGAGAACTATTGAGCTATTACCATGACACTTTCATAGGACTTTTTTCAGACTCATTCATAGGGTGATTAATTGAGGAAAATGTTATGAATGCATTCTTTCTCCTGGTCGGTGTGTCTATGCAATGGACTGCCAGGCGCTGCTCTCCTCGTCCACTGGAAGGAGATCTGGCCACACGGATCTCCTTTCTCACTCAGTGGGAATCGGGACTACTGCTGGCACAGCTGTAACCTCTCCATGGCTCACACACTTACTATTACCTGAAATGTTGGGCTCTGGGTGGCAAAGAGGTTTAGGAATGAGAATTTTCAGTTCATTGACCTTCCTGCTCCTGTATACATGAGGGGCCCAAGTGGACTGTCAGGTCAAGGGTCTCCTGCAGTCCCGATCTTCATCTGTGGTTAACACAGAAAGGCACATGCATCAGGACCTGAAGCCCCAACCTCCACTTCCTTCACATTTGCATTGAATCTTTAATTCCTAAGGCCTAAGCATTTTATTTCCTCTCTTCTGAACCCTCTGAATATCTTCCTTTGGTTTAAGTATTCAAAGTTTCCCACAAAAAAACATTTTATAAGGCTTCATCTTTCCAAGTTTCTGGTCCAGTAGAGAATTTTCATTTGTAACAAGTTCTCAGGAGGTGCAAGTGTTTCTGGTCCAAAGACCACACTGTGAGAATCATCAGAATACTAGATGACTAACCAGCTATTTCTTGGGAGAGGTATTAATCCTGTTTTCCAGAGCTGTTCACTCCTGATTTCTCTTGCAAACATCTTCATTTCAAAGGATACCTATTCAAAAAAAAAAAAATTTCCTATGCTAACATTCTGCCATTCTTGAAAAGAAAGCCTAGTGTTTAGACAAGAAAACTGAGGTCTAATGCTTAGGTGCAGTGAATTTCCCAAAGGAATTGAAATGGCACCGTGTCAAATGGAACATAGTTCCAGCACCACAAAACAAGCTTTCCCCCAGTCTCTGAGCCATTTGCGAGGTAAGCCATCCTTTCAAGGCTCATGCTTTATAGTCCCTGTGAAGAAAATATTTCTGACAATCGCTGCCTCAGAACTTAACCTCTAATGCAGTAAATAGGCAACTGTCGGCTGAACTACAGAAGAGATTTTAAAACTGGGGTCTAATGGCTTGCGACAGCCCAGCACTAGTCTCACCCCACACGGGAAACAGTAGTTGCAGGTCTGAGAGGTTTTCCTATTGGAGACATGCCCTACAAGTAAGTTTCTAAAGGAATTTCCATCATCCAGAGTTGAAACACCTAAAAAGGGCGTTCACCTTTTACCCACAACCCTTTCTTGAAGCAATGCTACATTGAAAGTGTCCTTTACTTGCTTAAAACTCATCTTTTTCATTGTGTTTCTTCGTGATACTTTACCCTATACACTTCTATTTTGTGTGGCTGTTAATAAACCTTATAACATCAGTCCCAATGAATGCAGACAATTTCTTGAGAAATGCTGTTCTGCTTACCTGACAAGGTGTTAAATGGTGGTTTAAAGGTTTGGATTCATTGTGCTGATCTAATAATATCAGGGGGCTCTTGCTGACTCGCCAAAGTGATTGAAATTGAAGATCTTTTGTGTGCAAATGCACAATTTTGAAAGAATTATCAGATTCAATGCCTTCTAAACTCATATCCATTCAAGTTAGGAACAACCAAAGTGCCTTATTTAGCATGTGCATTCCATTGAACTTAATGGGAACAAAAGGTGGTTGGCCAGCTTATGTGATAGTAAGTGTAGGGTGGGATTCCTGCCACAAGAGTGTAGGCTGATTATGTTACTGCACTATATCACTGACTCCATTTTTGCACAAGATAATTCAGTTACCATCTAGCCACTGAGAACTTTATATACCTGGAACACAAACATGTAGTGAGAGCAACTCATGGTGTCACGTAGTGGTCAAATGCATTCCACTTATTGTTATTTTCCAGAAGTCTAAGCCAGGTCTCGGAGCTGAAGACACTGCTGATAGCCTCGGAGTAGGGGCTCAGCCTTTGGAGACAGCTCCAGAGACAGCACATAGAGAAGGGCTGATAGTTCAAGAACCCTGTAAACTCTGCCCCTCATCCATCTTGAAAACTGGGCTCTGAGAGAGGATCCTGTAACTATGGCACCTGCACATAATCGTGGACAGCCCTCCTACCAAGGTCTTAATTTGATGGGAGCTCAGATTCCTTTGCAAATTGAAAACTCTTCTGAAAATTAACAAGGAAAATTAGATTATCTAGCAGAGAGAATCATTAAATCCAAAGCTTCAATTAGAAACCAGAGGCAGTTTGCTGTGATTCAACAATAACAGCTAACACCTCCTAAAGCCAAGGACTATCTTATTTGAATAATCAACTCACATTATCCTCTGAAAATACAACAGATATATTTTCCTTCTTCCTCTCGCTCCTAGAGGTACATAAATTTCACCTAAAATGTGTTAGCTTTCATCTTGAAAGATGATCAAGTAGTTTGCCAGCATGGGAACCTCATTCTAGTGCTGCTGAAAAAAAATGGCAAGAAAAAATGTCAACAGTAAGGAATTATTTAGAAAAAGATCAACAATAAGGAACTTGAAAAAAAAAAAAAACAATAAGGAACTTGAACCCTGTCACTACCCTGTGTCACCCACACACACACCCACACAGTACAAGGGAGACAGCCATGATTGTTCCCAAAATAGTTGTTACTTTCAGTGTATTTTGATACATATGAAATAATCAATAGGTTAACATATATATGTTATATACATATACATCTGATTAATTTCCTGGTATAAAAATAATATATACTAATGGTAGAAAATAAACAAAAATAGATTAAAGGTTTTTTGTTTTTTTGTTTTATTTTTTTTCCTGCGGGACCGGGTTCAAACTCATGACCTTGCACTTGCCAGGCAGGCACTTGTGCCTCAGAGCTATCTTCCCAGCTCCTAAAGTTTTAAAAAGAAAGCAAAAATAACATATAAGCACATTTCTTTTTTT
>PVJA010005342.1:16578-79826 GCA_004027025.1 Myocastor coypus | reverse complement strand
GCTCAGCTCCCAGCGGTGGGGTTTGGGCTGGGCTGGAACAGGAAGTTAGTCGCGGGAACGCAGAGGCAGGACAGAGGGGCGCAGGGGCTTACCCGCGGTGGGTGCGCAGGCTCAGCTCCCAGCGGTGGGGTTTGCGCTGGGCTGGTCTGAGTGTTTTTTAATCAAATGTAAAGGTGTATCACAAGAGGCAAAGGATTGAGAGCCCATCACTGGGTCTTGCCAAAGTGCACTACCCACTGAAAAAGTTTCTCTACAGGGTGACAGACCTCCCTTTATTTGCAGCAGAAGTTGAGATGTACTACTATCTAGAATGTCTTTCAAGAAGGAAAGACTCTCATTCATGAAATGAAATTGGATTGACAGGAATAATGTTTCTGGGGTCCATGTTAGAAGAATGGAGGTCACTGGTTTCACTTTGGCTAAAGCACAGCACTGGGACCACAAACCTTGACTCTAATGCCATCATTGCTGGTTAGACAGACTAGAAACAATTGACCCACCGAGAGAGGAGACTCACAATCCAAACCTGGCCTCCAGTCAGTGATGAGACAAAGCATAGACTACTTATCCTAGCAGCAGTTCTCAATCTGTGGGTCGCTACCCCAGCGAGGGTCGAACGACCAAAACACAGGGGTCGCCTAAAGCCATTCCGAATCATAACTGCAGCAAAATTACAGTTTTGAAGTAGTCACCAAAATTATTTTTGGTTTGGGGTCACTGCAACATGAGGAACTGTATTGCAGGCTCACAGTGTTAGAAAGGTTGAGAACCAGCTGAAACACCTGTGTTTTCTGGATCAGGAAGAACATCTGATAAGGGCAAAGCCAGAGGCCAGCATCAGAAAAGAGCAACAGAAGACACTGGAACAGCTGTCAGGGACTCCTCACAATATACAGAGATCTACCTTGGGTGAGCTTCTGCTACCACCTGTGCCGTGTGTTGACACTGTGTAAGACTTAAAGGAAGAAAAGTGTCCCCTTACCCCTACAGACTACAGCTTATCTTCTTTCTTTTCCATTGCTTCCACTCCCCATACAACACCCTTGGCAAGCTTCCATTGGTTGCATACAGCAAGCAAGGCTTTTCACAAGGGGCTGAAGGAGCTCCTTAGCTCATACCCTGAGGAACCATGGCTCAGAAGTCCCACTAGGGAATTGTCCTAGCCATGGACTGTCAGTTTTCAGCAGGCCAGTCTGCCAGCCCTGTGAAAGCACCAAGTGAAGAGAAGCCAACAAAGGCCAGAGAAAGGGTCCCTCACCCCATCACACACACACACACACACACACACACACACACACACACCCCACTGTGTAAAGCCTGGCACACATTGTAAGCCAGTACCATAACTGGTAAAATAATTTGCCAATAATCAAGGAATATGGAATAATTAAGTTCAGTCTTAGTTATCTTTTTTAGAGAAAAGAAATCTCTCTGATGCAGATAATGGTTGTAGGAGTACAAGAAACTTTTCTGCAACTGTACAACTGTGTGGCCATCTCAGGGACTTGTTCTTCAGAAGAGTAATAAAATCAAACTGCCAGAGGTAGTGGGATGTTTATTGATACTCTACAAGCAAGCTGCAGGAACATTCCAAGAGAGATTGTGCCATCAGCACAAAAGTTGTTTTTTGTTTTTGTTTTTTTTTAATATAAGGATTTAAAATGTGAGAGGGCTTTGAAGCAACCAGAACAAGTCAGAAAGCTTTTTTAAGGTCAGCTTATATGCTGTCTGTCTCACAGGAATAGCTGTATCATGTCAAGGGTTGTAAGATAAGGGAGTACAATTGACATGATCACCCCTGTGGTCTTCAAAGAAGGTCTTAAAAGCTCGAGATAAGGATATTTGTGTATCCACTCTGAGAAAGAGGTTATGGGCCACTGGGGAAAATATCTGTGCTTTACTTCAAAAGCCTATTCACACTCACTGTATGGGCATCTTTGCTGTGCCCACCTAGTTTATGCCAGGTGAAATTAGCTGGATGTAGCGGGAGCTTTGTTCCTAAAAGTTGCAAGGTAGCTCACTCTCCTCTAGCGTTTGCCCTTCTCCCCCCCCCATAGACCAGGTTCCAGTTCTTCTGGGGTGGTCCCAGTCTTAGGCAAGTGCAGTGCTCCTGGGCCAAGGGCTAAGCTTTCTCAGCATTCCCACCACCAGAAAGACCTAGGAGGCAGGTTCCAAAACATGATTCCCAAATGCACTGATGCCTTGGTTGTCCAACTGACTTTGTTTCAAATTTGTGTTTGAAAACCAAAAAGTTTAATAGCTGAACATGGCTTACCCATAAGAAATAATAGAAACCCAAATGGTTCTAAGGTCCAAAATAAAGACCTTGAGGCCTACTTATAAAGTCGCTACTCAAGGACTTTTATAAATTTTGGAATGATTTCTTTTTATAACTCTATCATGGTTCTCACATTTTTCCTCTTCACTTTACTGCTGTTATTACTGCCTTTGGAGCCATGGTTAATATAATTTAAGTAAACAAATGGCAAAAGGGAAGGATTGAGCACAGTGACGAATGTTGGGCTGTGCTAACAGAAGCTCCATGTGCTGTCTGGGCGAAGGCAGGGCCTGAAGCATTAGCCTTTTGTGTCTGCAGTGGGGCACAATGCATGGGTCACTCTTGGTGCATACAGGCTTTTTAAAGTGATAGTTTCAACCTGACTATTACGAAAAGTTAAAAGCACTGATAAGATCTTTTTTGAACTTTGTGGTTCAAAATGGAAAGTTTTATCTTAGAGCCATTTGACAACCAAGGTATCACTGTAGCTACCTTATATCTGCCAGCTGGATCCCATGCGATAAGGCACTGAACCCTACAGTGCCCTGGCTGTTATGGCTTCTGTTTAGTTGTCCCCCAAAAGTCATGTGCTGTCACAGAGTGGGGACTTCTAGAGTTTCAGACTAACTCATGATCCACTGGGATTATGAGTTTTTTAGCACTCTGGGATTATGAGTTTTAGCGTTGCTGGGATTATGGATTTTAGTGCTGCTGGGATTATGGGTGTGTGTACCTTCCCCAGCCTCGGGCAATAGCCTGAATGGGGTTTAAGGGAGAAAGACTTCCCCTCTCTGTTGCCATTGTTGCTGTTCCATTGTCATGAACTGCTGCTCTCTGCCATGTGTCCCTTTGCCTTGGGGCCAGCCAAGTATGGTCTGAAACCTCCAGTAACTGTCAGCTAAATAAACCTGTCTTTCCTTCATTTTGAGTGTCAGGTATTTGTCCCAGCAATGAGACAAGAGTAACTGAGACAGAATTTGGCACCACAGGACCAGGGTCATTGCTATGACTAATCTGATCATATGGATTGCAGATTTTGGGGAATGGCTTAAGGGAAGAGATAGAAAAGTTTTAGAGAGGTTGTCTACTTACGAAGAACTGGAACAGCTTCAGCTGTTCTATTTAGGAGATTCTGGTCAGAGCTCAGACCAGAAGACCAGCAGAAGGCCTGCCTGTAAACAGGCTGGGAAGGTTTCTGCAGGGAAGAAGGACAGCTTTGGTTGTTGGACTCCAGATGGTTTGTGCTATGGTGTAGCCAAAAGAGTGTCTGAATTTTGCTCATGCCCAGAGACTTTGCCTGAATTTGACTTTAAGCATGGCAGACTGCTTAATGTTTCAAAAGATATTCCAAAGCAACCAAATACTGGGGTGGTGGCATGGCTGTTACTGGGGACTTTTAGTCAGGTTTATGTTTAAAATCAAGAGCAACGAGCCAAGCAGGATGATTTAAAATATTGTGAGCTTGACCAGAAAGGAAACACCAGGAAAGCTATATATTGTAAAGATAGAGCTGAAGGGATCTCCATGGCCAAGAAGGAACCAGATAATGGAAAAGATGGTCTGAAGGCATCACAGGAGGCAGCAGGTCTCCAGCCTTTGGAGTCTCAGAACTGTAAAAGTCAGGGATTCTGCCTTGAGGAAAAAGCCACTGATCCCATGGTCCAGAATGGCGACAGTGGCCACTCCAGATTCTAAAATGGAGCTGGCACGGAGAATTGGTTCCTCAGAGTCATGATCAGTGTGTTCATCAAATCCAGGTCATTGAGCCCTACAGCCAAGAGAAAAGAAAGCCTGGTTACTGCTCCAGCTGGTAGCAGACCTTGGCATCATCCATGTGGTGTTGGTTTTAGTTGCATTCGGGATGCAGGAATTGTTAGTTTAAGAAGGCTTCCACCTCAATTTCAGAAGAAGACCTGGGAGGCCAGACAGTGTGCCTCTAAGAGGGCAGTGTGTGAATGAGAGTACCAACTCAGTGGAAACCCCAGAAGCTTGGAAAAGCCAGAAACATGGGAAACTTCAGAGGGAGCAAAGCTAGCCTAAGAAAGAAGCCATGGGAACTACCACCAAGAACACCTTAGGGGAGGGACCATGTAAGGTCTTTGGATCCCACAATTCAGTGCAGACTGCTTCAGATGCTTGAGTTAGAACTATGGGATTTAAAGTTTGCCTTGCTGAGTTTTGGACTTGTGTTGGTTCAAGGGTTTTGAATTCCCCTATTGTTTGTAATTTTTGGAATGGTAATGTTTATCTTGTGCCTTTGAATATTGGATGTATTTGGCTTTTCTTTTGTACAGAAGCTCACAGCAAAGAGTTTGCCTTGGATCTTAGAGGAGACTTGAGATTTGGACTTTTCAGCAATGTTGAAACTACTGTGACTTTGGCAACATTTACAAATTGACTAAAATTTCTTTTGCACAGAGGAATGTGCATGAGACTTTGGGGGTTAAGGGACAGAATGTTATGGTTTATGTTTAGTTGTTCCCCCCAAAACCTCATACAATCATGGGGAGGGGACTTCTAGAGTTTGAGACTAACTTATGAGCCATTGGGATTGTGGGTCTGGAATTATGGGTGTGTGTGCCTTCCCCAGTCCGGGGTGGATAGCCTGAATGCAATTTAAGGGAGAAAGACTTCCTCTCTCTGTTGCTGTTGTTCCTGTTCTACCTCCATGAACTGCTGCTCTCTGCCATGTGCCTCTCTGCCTTCAAGCCAGCCAAGTATGGACTGAAACCTCCAGTAACTGTGAGCTGAATACATCTTTCTTTTCTTCATTTTGAGTGTCAGGTATTTGTCCTAGCAATGAGAGAAGAGTAACTGAGACACTGACCCTCTGTAGGGGACAGAGATAATTTTGTTTTACCCTTTGCTTTTACTCTCTCCCAATGTGGCAGGTATTTGCCTGTGCCCTGGGATAAAAAAGTCTGCTGAGCCATCTCCCACCGTGAGGAGTTGGTGGCTTTCTTTCCTACAGCTTTGGAGCCTTCCCTCGATACCTCCCACCAAAGGAGGCTCAAGGGTCCCAGCTTATCCTGAATTTCTCAACTGTACTCGGGAGAAACTAGTAAAGGAGAACTTGTTTCTGTTTGTGTGTGTGTGTGTATGTGTGTGTGTGTGTGTGTGTGCCCCTAATTATCCCAAATTCACACTTGACTTTTAATAATATATCTGTATTTATTTCATTTCCTTTTAGGCATTTGTATTGTAGCTGCTGCTCTGTCTTGTAAGGTGAAAGTGTGTATGTCCTTTCTCCCTTTCCTGGGGAATGTCCTTCTTTGGAATTTGGTTTTCTTAATTTACTTGACTTTAGCTTTCTTTAGGTTCCTCGAAACTTGTAATTTTGTAGCATTATCTGCCTTTTTTCATTGTGGAGTATATCTTTCTATATGCTAAATGGAAGCTAATATTTGAATCTTTGTAAAATCAAAACCAACTGGGACAAAGCAAGTGAAGGTTCTGCCATACCTCTAGACCAGGTCCTCAAAAAGGAGATGGGGGACTCAATATACAACCCCCTACTGCAGGGTAAGTTGTAGATTCAATAACTTATGTCACAGAAAAGAATTTCAGGGCTTGCCAGAGAGACATCAGAGGGATTTTAGGCAGAATTAAAGAATAGAGTACAGGATGGCAAGAGTAGGGCATTATGGTCTGAGTTTGGAGAGATTTGATGTGGTCTTTGGGTGTAGTCAAGATGAGTGATCTAGGGTGTGTATCCTACTGCCTGTTGGGCTAGCTCTTCCTACCTGTGGGCTGGTTAGAATGCACATGATTACATTCAGTTTGAAGTTCAGAAGTCAGCTTTCCACTTAAAGCTGCTTTCCTGAGAATGGAGGTCGATAAAACTAGGAGATTTGCAGGTTAAAAAAACATGAGTCTGATTTACAGGCTTATTGTATTTTTAAAGACTGTTAGGATTTTTATTTTTTATTTATTTATTTTTTTAGTGTGTGTGTGTGTGTGTGTGTGTGTGTGTTTTAGGGAAGAGTCCACCCACAGGGTGTTCAGGGTCTCACTACTAGATCAGACTCATAGTGATCCACCTGTTTATAGCCTCCTGAGAGCTGGGATTACAGGTGTGTGCCACCACACCCAGTCTCAATTGTCTTCTTAGTGTGCTCCAGGGCCAGCTAGGCAGGCTCAGGGATTGAATCCCATGCCCCTGCAGGTGCTTTAATCCACTGAGCTATTTGGCTAACCCTAGTATTTTTTTTTATTAATATAATGCACATTGTTGTCTTCATAGTAGTTGTTCCAAGTGCAAGACACAGACATGATAAATTTTCTAAACATTATTGGTACAAATATTTCTTCTCATTGAACTAACAGAAAGTAGTTGTATACACAGTCCAATATTCCATAATAGTAGTGGGTTATTGGCAGAACTGGCAATGTCGGAAGCCTTTGACTTGAACCTTTTACAGCTCAGCATATTAACCAGGCTTTACTTTTTATGCCTTGCGGCTATACTTTTCTGCTGGGTTGTTAAGGCCAAGTTAAAGCAAGACCTATATAACAAAACATGTAACTTTCATATCTGACAAGGTCAGTCAAATCCCCTTAGGGTTAACCTTGAAACCATGTACAAACCATATACAAACCAGCATTTTGTAAATCTTTCATGGTCATCCATCTCAATGAATCACAGTCATTGCTTCACCACTTTGCTTTCTGTGAAAGCCTGAGAGAATGTTTTCTCTCTAGGTGACTCTCCTTAGCCACACTGTATATTGTTGATCCCTTTCCTCTGTGGCCCCATAGTTTCCTTGAACAGAAAATTTGGGACACCACTGAGGTATAGAATGTTACACTACAGGTTCTCTTATGTCCAGAGTTCTCACTGATCTTGAAGGGCTAGGACCAAAAGAAGGGGTAGCCCTTCTTTTTCTCTGATATTTGGTCTGCAAGCTTAAGCTTTTAACTCTCCAGACGAGAAGCTTAGTGATACTATTGCCTTATAACATAGGTGCTTGAGCTTAACATCACTGTCTTTCTGAATATTAAGTGCCCTAAACTTAACATAGAACTGGTATTTTCTGTCAATCATTGATATTCTAATAACTCTCTATAGAATGTTATTTAAAAAACTGTTTTTTGAAGTAAGTTTCCTGGAGAGGAAAAAGAGCCTTGTAAACTTGGGTAACTTTTGTGTCCTAAGCTGAAGCCTTTCTTAAAGGTACAATTTAAATATTACAGTTTTCCTTGTTTCTTTTTTTAGCCTACCTTTATTGCTTTATTTATCTTTATTTTATAATTGAGTTTGTACTGAATGCACATTTCTATTTATGTGAACACGCCCTTTCAATATTGAAATGCCAGGCACTGTTGTCTTTTAGTGTCTTTTGAAGGTCAATAACTCTTCAAGTACTGCTGAAAGCTAAATACTTAATAAAGCTTTAAAATAATATTTTACCTAGTGTTGTTTTTTGGGGTGAACATTCAAATTGTAGAGTTAGCTGTAGGTTAAGCTGTAGTTGAGTTCACAGTCTAATATCTAAATACTGATTTAAATTTTTCTTTGTAATTTTAACCTGCAATTTAGCAAGGGATTTCTACAAACTTGGAAGATACAAGACAGAAAAAAAAAAAAAAAACCAAAAAGAATCGGCTTAGAGTCCCTACACTTCAGGCTATTCTTTGATTTCTTACGTGAGAATACAGGCTTCTTTCAGATATGAAAGTAGTGTAGCAAGTCCAAAGGTAGTTCAGAGATAGACAGAAAGAGCAGGTCTTGAAATACCCTTCAGAAATATCTATTACAGTTCCTCCTAACATAAATGTGTATGTGTGTGTGTGTGTGTGCACGTGTACATTTGAATATGTATTGAACTCAGGACTTTTGCACTGAGCTGTATCTCCAGGCTTTTTAGTTTTGTTTTGAGACAGGGTGTTGCTAAGTTGCTGAATTGTATAGGATCCTTCTAATGTAGCCTCTCAGAGTGCTGGGACTACATGTGCACCGTACCACACTCAGCCTTAGAATAGGTTCTGTTAAATTTGGTCTCAAGCCCCCTGTATATGAATTTAAAGTCTGGCCCAAAGGTTTGTCTGTGTATAGTGAACTGTGTCAGCATTGACTATGACTCTGCTATAAAGGAAATACGTACATTGCTTAATGGATCCTAACCTGGAGAGAGTATGGCCTAGGAACACAGATTTCAGTTACTCTTGAGTTACTCCCTGTGTTGGCTGAGCACGGTGATGAATACCTATAATCCCAGCACTCAAGAGTGTGAGACAGATGGATTGGTACGAGTTTAGGGCTGGTCTGAGCTACATAGTGAGACGTTGACTCAAAACAAATACATAAAATAAACCCTCCATATTAGAAGCCACATGACCTTAGAGAGTCACCAAAAAATGGTGTAAATAAATGCATTTACCAATCACATAAGTGGAAACATCAGGTAGGTGGACTACAGTAAGGTGTGGGAAGCTCTCTTCAAGACATAGAAAAGAAAAAGATCATAGAAGAAAACAGGATCTGTGTGAGAGGAACAGGTGCCTCAGATGACACAGGGTGTTCCCTGGAGAAAGACATGTAGGCCAAGGCAGTGCTCTGACATCTTTTCAGTCCCTGAGCATTTGCTGAACAGGAGCAAATCAAAGCCCAGCCCTGAGTAAAATGTTATTGATTGTGGAGATGAGAGACTGGGGTGCAGAAATAAGAAGCCCTCTTGATAGAAAAAGTAGGCTGTCTGAAGAAAGAACATTCTAAGGAGCTGCTCTCTCAGCCACCCCATCCCAGCAGAACTCTTCTGTCCGGAGAAAAACGTGACTAAAAAGATACCCATTCCCCATGTGGTTGACCCACACTCTGAGGATGTTATTATGGTTCATACCTAGAGGTCTCCCCAAAATTTCACTCACTCATAGATGGGCCTTTTGAGAGGTGGCTGGACCACGGGTGTATGATACTCATCACTGGATGAATCCCTGATAGATTTATTGCTGGATATGATCTGGGAAGTGAAGAGGCGGGCACTGTGGGCGTGTTCTGCAAGGATACATACACATTCCTCCACTTGCTTGGTCCATGCCTGACTCCTGCATGCCATCTCATGAACTACTGTTTTCTCTGCTGTGCTCATCTTCTCTGTTACACTGCCTTGGAGAGGGGAGATTATGGACTGAAACTTCTACACACTGTGAGCCAAAATGAACCCCTCTTCCTTTAACTCGGATGCTAAATCCTTTGTTCTGCAGTGAAAAGGTAACTGAAACTGCAGCTTATAATCACTAGCTGCATTTTGCCACTGTTCCCTGGAACAGCTGTACCACATCCCTCCCCAGGAGAAGCAGCATTGCAGGTCTCTGAGACCACTGAAACCCAGGTTCCCAAGCTCTTGGGGATCTGCCCCAAGCAAATGCTGTTCTCCTTCCTTCCCCATAGGTTGACTTTGCGTTGGCCCATGGTCCAACCCTCACACACTCCCTAGCAGGGATCTTGATGCAGCGGTCTGGGTTTAATGGCACACAAGCTCCAATTGAACTTCTGGCCTGCTGTTTCCACTGGTGGTGGCTCCTAGCTGCAAGGCCAAGCTAGTTCTCCTTCTCTGCTCACCTGCCCAGAAACCCCAAAGTAGCACTGGTTCTTTTCACATTCCATGGGATAATGTTGAATTATTGGCATGCAACTTTCATGCACTGACTAATTATAACTAATTATCCAATAATTAGAGCACTGGACCCCCTGTTAGATGAGATGTTAACTTACTAGGGATTAGAAAGTTAGGTGCTGGGTCCCTGGGACTGCTTAGCACTGGTGCAGTAACAGTCAGTGTTTGAACACCAGGAAGGTGACTAGTGTGGATTAATGCCAACTCCCTCCTTCCCAGGAGTGGGATTGGCTTTGCATGGCCTCTGAACATCTGAAGACTTCTATGGCCTTCAGTAGGTGTCTTAAAGGCCCTCCAAACTTCACAGAGCCACCCTCCTTGGTGATGGAGAGGTTAACAATGACCGTACACCCATGCTCACAGACAGTTTTTTATTCACAAATACTGAGGCCTTGATATCTCTTTGGGAAAAGCCTCATGAGCCAGCACATCAGCCTTTCTTGTTGTGCTTCTCTGCATAAGAGGCCTTTCTAGGGGTCAGACTTTGTACCTGTGAAGCCTATGGGGCACTGGCTCCACTGTAATTACACTGTAAGAATCAATCCAGCAGCCGCAGGCAGCTGGCAGGAGATTCATTTCCCACAACATCCCCATGGGTATATAATCCTCCTCTGGCTGCCATGACAGGTGGCAGAGGTTTTCTGCCACAGCACAGACACCAGAGGGTACCTCTTGCTCTTATTCCTAGGGCAAAGATGTGAGAATCAGTTCTTGGAGCTGTAGTAACAATAGCAGGAAAAGTACGGCCAATGTTCATAGTGATTAAAAACAGACATGTCAAGCTAGAAACCCAAGAGCTCAGTGGTGGAAGTGTGAGATTTAGTTAGAGGAAAGATTCCAACTGAGTTAGGTGCACCATTGTGCAGGGAGGATGGGAAGTCTGGGGCCAGGTGGGTATGGTGTGCAAGGGAGGGAGAGGGACCCAGGCTACGGAGGAGGCAGAGCCCCCAATACTTAAGGTTAGGGGCCCATCTGCTTTGGTGACCTTGTAAGGAAAAATTGATAGATTGTCATGAAGACTGACTGAACCTAAGTGATATTTAAAATTGGAAGGGCAGGGAGGGAAAGATGAAGGGAGGGAGAGAGAGGGAAAGTTTGTGCTTAGGCTACTCTGTAGTGTGGATTTCATTTTCAATGACTCTGTTGTCCTCATAAAGTTCTAAAATTAAAAGGAAATCTCCTTGGATCTCGTTAAGAGGAGGTGATAAAATGAATTTGCGTCTGGCACAAACACTGTGGTCTGAGCTTGAAACGGTCTTTGACAACACATTGTGCACTGATTCATTTTTATGTGGTGTCCTGGATGAATTCCCCTCCCCCAAAGAGCATGTCTACTGGGCTCCAAGGAATGTGGCTTTATTTGGGCTAAGGGACTTTCAGGAGTGATTGCAGATTTTGAGATGAGTTCATCCTGTATTACAGAGGGCCTTAAATCCTGCCTACCCTTGGAGAGAAATGGGGAAAAAGCAGAGAGGAAGAGGAGGAGATCAGAAGGAGTAGGCCAGCCAAGGGCTGCTGGGAATTGTCAGCAGCCCCAAGCTGTGAGGAGTTCTTTCTCAGAACCAGTTCTGCTGACACTTTGATTTCAGACTTCTGGGCTTCAGAACTGAGAGAACATAAATTTCTGTCATTTTAAGACACTCAGTTTGTGGGAACTTGCTATGGAAGCCCTAGGAAACTTAGACAAGTGATATTCAATGACAGGGTACAAGAGTGGCATCAAACGCTGTCGCAGGTATCAAAGATTGAAATCCTATCTCGGCTGTTTCCTATTTGTACAGCTGAGCGAGGTTGTTTCCCAATGTTCTCTTCTACATGATGTGGATAGTAAATAATATTTATTCCATGAGGCTGTGGAAATGAAAGGAGCTATGCCTGCGGAATGCCTGGCAAGTACTCGGTATCAGAGGCCAGAAACTGGCTGCGAAGCTGAGGATGAGTTAGGGGAAAACGGAAAAGGACACGGGTCTCTTCTGAACTTGAAACTCCAGCAAGAAAAATGATTCCTCTTCTGAGAGTAGGGACAGAGGGCATCTGGAAGACAAACTAAAATGATTCCATTGGCTCTATTTAAAAGGAAGAGATCAAAAGACAAAATACAGAAAGGGCAGGCCAGAAAAGGCATGAGGAGGGGGTAGCATTAAAAAAAAAAAAAAAAAAAAAACAAGTAAGGCTATTTCAGAAGATGGAGAATGCTACACTGCACTAGGGAAGAAGGTGAAAATGGAAACCTAGAAGAGAGGCTGTAATTATGAAGAAAACAGACATCTCCCTCCTGCCTGCCAGGTGCTCCAGCGAAGGTGTTTCAGGGACAGTGTGAGCCAGTGAAGCCTAGGACATGGCTAATTTTCCAACCAGCATTCCTCTAAGAGAATAGGCACCTGTTCATTTCCAGGATCAGAAGGGATGGCGGGTCACAGAGAAGTCCCTTGACAGCAGCTCAGCAGGAAGGAAAAGGTGTTGCCTGACAGGTAAGTTTAGCAAAAACTTGTGCATACAAAAATGTCTACAGAGCATGCCCATGAGGGCTCGTGAGGTGTGATTTTGTTGGCTAAGAGGATGGAGTGTGTTCTAGGGGAACAGCAGCTTGGGCAGAGGTGGTGGGTGCGTCCTCAGGGAAGGCAGTGCCGCAGGAGGAGGGAGAGGTGCAGCTATGTGTAGGGGAGCAAGTTAGAGAGTCAGGGAGCGAGACATGAGACACGAGACATGACATGCTGTGAGCAGGGCTCAGGAAGGGCGTCTAGGCTGCTCTGTATGAAATTAAATGCTAGGGAGGGCAGTGGGGAGAAAGGGGCCGTTTGGGAAGCCCTCCAGGGAGGCAGGGCAGAAGGTAGATGTGTCCAGTGATGCTGTGGAATGGAACTGATAGACATGGTGACAAACTAAAGCCAGGCTGTGGTGCTCAGGGGCTGGTGCTCAGAGTGAGAGATGAACAAGAGCCTAATCAGGGCCCAGATCTGGACCAGGAAGGCCTGGATGTGAACCAGCACAAAACAAGGCTTCTTTGGGTAGTGCTGAGAGGTTCAGTCTGGAGGTCTCTGCTGACCTGCAAGGCACCTGGTATCATTACAATTTACCATCGTTGCCAGCCAGCCTCTTGTCCCATAGAAGATGGCTGTGGACCCAACAGCCTAATCTGGGACTCTATTAGAAACGCAGGGGCTGGTGAGATAGCGCAGCAGGATAAAGCACCCACTTAGGCAAGCTTAGGCAAGTGCAGGGACTGCAGTTCAATCCCTGGCACCACATCCTGTGCTGGCCCTGCCCTTGGCATGCTGAGCCTGCCGCAGAGTCCAGGCATGGTGGCGCACTACTGCAATCCCAGCGCTGGGAAGGCTGAACACAAGAGAATCGCTGAGTCTGAACTGCATAGTGAGAGCCTGTACCGACCAAATGCATTAAAAAAAGAATGAACGCAGATTCGCGAATTCCTTCCTAGACCCGCTGATTCAAAACTTGCATTTTAATGAAATTCTAGAGACCACCTATCCTTGTGGCTGGGGGATAGCTGGCCACTGTTTGTGGGGTCCTCTGCTTGGACCCCGGAGGAAGGGTGGCGACTGTGCTGTCACGTTGTCTTGCACAGCTGACAAAGAGGTTCTCGCACAGAGAACTCTCCAAGGCACCCATCCTCCACACCTATGTGGTCCACACAGCTCTTCCACACCATCACCCAAAGGGATTTGAAAGACAAGGAAAGGCCCCTCATCTGGTTACTGCCATGTCCTCGGAGAGCCCTCCAGAGACGAACTCAAGGTTGTAGATTCCCTTTTGTGAATGAAAGGCAAGCCAGATATATATGCATTATCCAGGCCTCAGACCGTTTTCCTTAAAAGTTTAAATAAGTGTTAACACTGAATGACAGAGAATTTACTTCAGAGTAAGATTACTGGCATCTCTTAAAAATGTAGGGAGGTCTACAGATGCCGGGTGCATTTGGGTGTGTGTGTGTGTGTGTGTATGCACATGCGCAGGTGCACACGTATGTGTGTGTTTGGGTGTGTGTGTGTGTATGTGTATTGTTTCTCTGGTATGTGTTATACAACCTTCTATCTCTAATTTTTAGAATTTTACTTGAATCCAAAGTAACTTACAATACTCAAACTTAAATGCGAAAATGAAAAACAAGTTTTCTAAGAGAAAACAAGAAAAATCACTATCATCTTGGAAAAATTACACATACATGATTACCCAGCAATTCTACTGTACCCAAGGTAAACCCAACATGTTCATGTTTTCTAGTTCCTCCATTCTTATGAGTATAGTAGCACACACCCGTCGCACCCCTCACGGGCGGTGATGTAGGCACAGCACGTGTCTACCTTCTTTCTGACATCTTCCCCTCTCTCCCCTCCCTCCTTCATTTGATCCCCTTCCCTCTTGCAAAACCTCTCTCTTTTCATATTAGCTATCTTTATTTTTTTCTTTTGGTCTTTGTGAGACAAGAGTTTACTGTACAGCTCAGGCTGGCCTTGATCTCACCTTGCAGCTTAAGGTAGCCTTGAACTCGCAGCAACCCTCATCTCTCAGCCTGCTCAGTGCTGCAATTACAGGTGTGTGCCAGAACAGCCAGTCTCCTAGTACCTATTTTTAATTATACTCTTTATATTTTGGATGTGTCATAGATGAGTAATTATTCATTATGCAAGCTTATGTGTCTGACTTATTGCACTTAACATTGTGGTCTCAAGGTACACCCATTTTCCTACAAATGAGCTAAGTATAACCCTATATTCCACTGTGTGTAAATAACACCACCATCTCTTCATCCATTCATCTGTTCATGTATATATAAGTCATGCAGAAGACTAAGACGTTATGAATTATACTGCTATAAACATGAATATGAGTGTATCACTATAATGTGATGTCTTTAACTCTTTTAGGATGATAGTTAGAAGAAGAATGTCTGGATAAAATGGAATTTCTTATTTTAATTTTGCACAATCACTATATTGATTTTCATAAGAGTGGTATTAACTTACATTCACACTGACAGCACGCGTTCCTCTGTCCTCACAGCCTTACCAACGTTTGCCATTACTGGGTTTCTGGAGGACAGCCATTCTTTCTGGAGTAAGATGGAATCTCAGGGTTGTTTTAATTTCTGTCTTCTAATGACCAGAGATGTTACACATTTTTTCCTGCTTTTACTGGCCCTTTATACTGGGGCAACAAAAATCTCATGCAAATCTCGCACATAGCAACTTCATTTACAGTCATCCAAGCTAAAACTTTTCCATTTCTCTTAATCAGATGAGTTAAAAATCATAATGCATGCGTGCAAGAGACTACACATAGCCATAAAAAATAACAGCAATAAAAGAAATGACGATATTATACAAGCACATTGGCTATCTTCGCAGACTTAAGGAGAAGCCTGATACAGAAATGCATGTTATTAAACGGAATCGATATGAAATTTTAGTGCCAGAACAAATTAAGAATGGCAATAGACATTGGATCACTATTGCCTGAAGCATAAGGATGAACTCTGAAGGGCTGTCAGTGACTTCCTGGGGAGATTAACATGTTCTATATTGGAGTGGCAGTGAAAAAGATGTATACATTTGTCAAAACTCATCAAACTGTGCACTTAAAAACTGTAAGTTTTATTGGTGTAAATTATACTTCAATAAAATTGATTTAATAAACTCACCCACTGGAAGAGCCTGCAGCAAGAATATAACTGCCAGAGAAAAGACGGATGCAAATGAGTCACGCTGGAGAAGCGGTCAGCGGCGCCCACCTCCACCGCCCTGGCAGCCAGCAGCCAGCGTCCTGCAGGGCATGTTGGAACAGGGTCCCTCGTTCAAAGACACGAAGCGACTGACAAACGCGCGGCCTTAGACGATGTACTTTGAGCAGTAGAGCAACTCCTCAGCCAACATCCCAGCCCTCAGCCACAGAGCGCCTGGGAGAGGGGAGCTCTCCACATCTAGGGAGCTTATGATGGTCCAGAGGGCACAAGCCTCCTCCGTTCTGGGGTAAACAAGGACACAACCAGACCCAACGATTTCTTCAACTGTAAAAGCTGAAATTTTTTTGTTGCTACTCTTGGTAGTTATGTGTACAGTACATGTGTGTATTTTATCCAGCTCCTTGTGGATCGGTAGCAAAGGTCAGGAGTAGGTTCACATAAAGCATTCATTCTCACCTACCTTGAATCTGTTTCGTTCCACTGTACACATCTTGACATCCTTCTGGTGTCTACAGAAAGAGTCAAGGGTACGGAACCTGGGAACACCCTCTGAGGCTTATTCAGTCAAGATTCTGAGAGTCAGCATTACTAAAGCCAAATTAATTACTGTAAATTCTATCATAATAAATCTTGCTCCTGGGAGGAATTCAAAACATAAATCAAAACTCTCGACTCTCTTCTATTTGTTATGTGGTTTCAAACTCAGGTAAACGTAGCTACTGTCCATATTAGGGGGTTTCATATCTGCTGTCAATGCATGCTTCAGACCAATGCCCAGGGAAAGCTTTGACCAGCTCTCTTTATCTAAAGACGACAAAACACATTTCAACCAGTATTGAGAACTGCAAATATGGTCAGAAAATGACATCAGCTCTTACCTTCCTTAAGGAGATCCAATTTCAGCATTCACAGCTGAAACTGCAAACAACTACTATTCATTATACAATTCTGAGACAGTAACAAGGACCCAAGGGCAGTTTTCTCCTGTGCCAGCAGGACGGGGGGCATGGCTTGGTTGATGGCCAATGCACCCACCTCCCTTGTCTTTCTTTACTCCACTTCAGCCAACCCTGATGGATAGGGACAACTCGCTTCAGTGTCCTTCCATGGAATCACACCACCACTTTCCTCTCTAACAAAGGTACAGCCAGACATTTAAGGGGTGCCCCTGCTTCCTTCTTCTTGCCACTTCAGACAATACTACTACATTTTTGAAGAAAGGTTGGACACTCTTGCTGGGCTAAGATCAGGAAAGGAGGGATTTGGGCAGCCATACTTCTTAGCCATTTCTTGGGTTACACTCTTGGAGCCTACTTCCTGTGTAGTGACCCCCTCTGCTATAACAAAGGCCTTCTTAAGATAAAGACTTGCTAAGGTGTTCCTGTAAACCTGTTCATGATTTATTTCTCTGTTAATGTGAGCTTAAAAAATTGGGAATTTTTTTATCCAGAGAAATGTAGTCAGAGCAGTTGTTTCAGAAAAAAAAAAAAAGCAATAAATACTCAGAGCTTGCTCCTCTGAGTCCAGCAGCCACCTATGACAACTACATGGTCACTGACTTCTGGTGTCCAGCACAAGCTGGCATTGGAAGCCAGAAGCCAATCCCAGCAGAGACCAGCACTTGGTAGAGTCCACCTATAGTGTTGGACCAAGCCAGTATTGGACAGTGACGGACAACAGCAAGATGGTTATGTCAACTGGTGACATTAGGATTCCTAAAACAGCTACACTTAAGTGATTTCTATCTGGATGGAGCAAAAGCATCCTAGGCTGACTGGTAACAGCCACTGACTATAGTTAATGTTAATTTATTATTTTCACTGCCTTGAGGCATTGCTTCAGCCTTGAGGAAACTTCTTTTTTCCTCTCTCAAACAACTTTCAAGTTCTTGACCGTGCTGGGAGAGCGAGACAGTGCCACTCCAATGCCTCTACCATTTGATTTAGAAGTGGAAACCCCAGAAATAAGAGGCATGCTGCCCAGAACCATAAACCCAGCAAGAATCCCAGCACACATGCTGTACACCAAGCTAACAGTGGGCGTAAGCTGGAGCTGAGCTCAAAGCTGAAGTGGAAGGGCAAAAAGGACATGTGGGGTTTTTTCTGAGGAGACTGGAGAGAGTATGGCTGTGAAAAAAATAGAGCTGAGGCTAACATATCTACTGCCAAAGGCAGTGAATTCCTCTTTGCATCATTTGAGAAGATTGCTTTAATATCAGTCATCCGGGGAAAAAGGAACACTTCTGCACTGCTGGTGGAAATGCAGACTGGTGCAACCAATATGGAAAGCAGTGTGCAGACTCTTTAAAAACTACAACTGGAAATCCCATTCAATCCATCTATCCTCCTATTGGGAATTGTTCCAGAAGTACTGAAAACATCATATCAGCACAATTTGTGATAACTAAATCTTGGAAACAACCAAAATGCCCATCATCTGAAGAATGGTTGAAAAAGGTGTGGTATTTTCATAAAATGGAATATTACTCAGCTACATACACACACACACACACACACACACACAGATATATATATATATATATATATATATATATATATATATATATATATATATCAATGTGAGGGGTGAGGGCCTTGGGTTGAATATGGCCATTAGGATGGCTAAAAGATTGTAACAGGTCAGTAACAAGTGTTTAGAGAAGACATGGAACTTTGGAGTTGTTGGGTGTAGAATCAGCTACGTGGGAAAGCACCTCAGCAGCTCCTCAGATCGGGGAATAATGAGTTTGCCATACAACCCAGCACTTCCACCCTCCTTAGACAGCGGAAGCCTCAAATTCATGGGAGTTACAGTGCCAGTGCACCTGTGAATTGGGAAAAACCACAAATTCAAGATATGATCAGGGCCAGAGTGATAGCTCCGTGGCACATGTGCCTGCCTGGAAAGGTCATGAGTTTGAACCCTGGTTCTGTGAAAAAAGAGAGAGAGAGGGAGGGAAGAGAAGGAGGGAGGGAAGGGAGATCAGAAAAATGCCTATATATGCCTACTTTTACAGTTTAAACTCTATGCTATCTCCCACAGTTATATAATTTAATTCAATAAGATATTGTACACAGTACTATAATGACTTAGTTTAATAAAACTATTACACAGCAAAAAAAATATCAGTCATCCCATGGGGCTTCCTGGCCTTCCAGATGTATCTGTGACAGTTCTGCCACTAGTGGTTTATCAGCAAACATAGTAAAAGGCTGCACAGGGACGCCATGACTGTGAGCAGCCCGTTTGGGTTTATTAGATCAGCACTGGCATCTGTGTTCGGTTCTCAGTAGAATATGACTGGAACAAAGTAGGTCTACACTGTTTATGATGAAGAGGAAGAAGGGTTCTAAGCCAGACTTGAGAGGTGTCACTGTGGGTCTTGGCATGTGGTTATAAACACACACAGGACACACGTAGCCTATGTGTAACACTGCTGTCCCTCACGGAAGGCTAGCTCCCTGGTGCCCTTCCTGTGGCGTTGCCCCCTCCTCCCAAACCCGACCTCCAAGTCCCATTTTCCATCTGACCGTTTTCTCTAGCACACTACTGGTAGCAGCGGTGGTGGTGCCGCAAATACATCCAGGTACTAGAAACCTAGAATTCCCATTTTGGCCAATGATAAAATAATAGGTAACAGATCACTGACCCACCTAAGCGACAAGAAAATTAAACAGAACACATGAAACAAGTGTTTTCAGACATGGAAAGGGCAGCATACAGCCAGGATTGGCAAGAGAAGAGCAGTACCAAGGTAGCAGCTGTGCAACACCTCGCCTGCCTGCCTCCACGCACGTTTCAGACTTCACTGTCAGTAAAAGGATCCCCAGCAGAACAAGTCAGGCCTGGTGACCTGACGCAGACATTGTGGCTCAGAGAAACTGAGGCAGCTTTACAAAGTAAGAGAACTAGAGAGGAAGGAGCCACAGAGGCAGGAAGCTCCAGCTATCTGTGTAGGTGCAGATTCGGGTCTCTGGCTAAGGACTAAGATAAGCATTTGCAGTGTGAAACTACGTAGGACCAAAGAATGATACTGCAGTGACTCAAACATTTGATTTGAAAAATGCTCCAGGGATCAAATGCATAGGACTGGAGAAAGGGCAATGGCTTGTGAGCTGTAAGCTGAGCAATTCTCGGGGCTTCCATAGGAACAGAAGATGTTTTAGCCTGTATCAGCCATGCCATGCTAAATATCCAGGGTATTTGGTAAAGATTTCATGAGCATCGTATTATTGGACAACAGGTAGTCAAAATCTACAATGAATGTTTACATTTTAAGAAGGCAGAGCCAGGCGTGTTGGCGCATGCCTGTAATCCCAGCACTCGGGAGGCTGAGGCAAGAGGATCGTTGTGAGTTCGAGACCAGCCTGGGCCACAAAAGTGAGCTCAAGGCCAGCCTGAACTGCATAGCGAGACCCTTTCTCAAAAAGACAAAAAAAAAAAAAAAAAGGCATTACTGAACACACATTGCCTTTAATCCCCCTCAAAATACTTCCCTATCTTTGAAGCCACTAACCTCATTGTTCTTGCCACTTTCTAGATCAGCACCGGAAGTCCTCTTTTGTGAGTCTCTTCACAAAGTGAGCATGGTGACCGATGCTGCCGAGAGCCCCGCAACAGAAGAGAAGTCGGGGTGGCGAAACTGTCACAGTGCGTCTTCCTCTCCCTTATGCAGAGGATTTGGTACCTCTGGGTCTTCACTGACATCAAAATGATCAGGAAAGATCAATGTTTATAGTTGATTAAGGTCATTGGCACAGCCAGAACAGTATAACTAAGTCCTCTCTTTAAAGAGGTATGAGTCTCTTTAAAGACTTCTGGAATAGCTTCAGAAAGTAGCAGGAATGAGGGGATAAGTGTGCTGGAAGTGAGGGGGTATCTTGCGGAGGATTAGGGGCAGTGGGCCTTTCACTGTAATATTTTAAAGATGTAAATGTTTGTTAGATATTTGGTTGAAACCTTATACTGGAACTAAGCAAGTCTCAGAATAAAGGCTACTTTAAGACTATATTAGAGCTGTTTGAAAATAAAACTCAAAGCAATCCATTGGATCCTTACATAACTAGACTACCAAAAGGTATAGTTCTCCTTAAAGAAAGGTAAAAAAAAAAATTCAGATGTTCAACAAAGTAAAATTGGCACTGCCCAGTGCACAACAAAAAATGAGTACAATGGCAAGATGCAAGGGCTGGGCGGATAGTTCGGCAGTCTAAGCACCTGTTTGGCAGGTGCAAGGACACAGGTTCGATCCCTGGTACTGCATGCCATGCAGGCCCCTGTGCTATGTCAGCCACTGAAACCAGGTGTGGTGGCACATGCCTGTAATCCCAGTAGTGGGGAGACTGAGCCAGGAGGGTCACTATGAGTCTGAGCTGCATAATGAGGCCTTGTACCAAATACGTGAATAACATGAAATATATATATATATATATATATATATATATATATATATATATATTTTTTTTTTTTTTTTTTTTTTTTTTTTTTTTTTTTTTTTTTTTTTTTTTGTGGGACCAGGGTTCGAACTCATGACCTTGCACTTGCCCAGCAGGCACTTGTGCCTCGGAGCTATCTCCCCAGCCCCCCAACATGAAATATTTTTAAAAACTAGCAAGATACAAGAAACAGTGGCCTATAATCAGGAGAAAAATTAGGCTATGGGAACAGATACAAAGAACCTAAATCCCTGTATATCCTAGTTCTTCTTTTCATAATTAAGTATTGATTTTAGCCTTGTTGGACTCCCTTGTGTCTATTTCCCACCTGGCATGCTTGACATCTAATTAACTAAACATTTGCAAAACTTCTTAGATGTCAGCTGACAGCTTCCGTCTTAAAAGAGCTAATCTCGGGCTTACTTGGGAGAAATGAAGAAAAGTTACTCACCACAGCACACACAAGAATGATAAATATGAGAGAAATTTCTCCCAAGGAGTGCGTGTGCTCATTTGCTTTTCTTATCTTCTAATATTTCTAAAGTGTCTCCCACCCTGACTGCTCCATCATACCTCTATGGTAATTTCAAGGCAGAAGAATCAGCAAGGAACATAGCAAATATTTATAAGCTCCCAGAAATGAAAAAGGGAAAAGTAGAAGTGTCTTAGTTACTATTCTGCTGTTGCTGGGACAAATACCCAGCACACAAGCTTAGGAAAGGAAAGATTTATTTAGCTCACAGTTACTGCAGATTTCAAGAGACTGCCCCGGCTTTCCAGGACCTGGAGAAGAGGCTGGGGTACTGCTGTGTCCAGGATGATCTACTCCATACCTCTAAGAGAGGCCTCCGGGCCTGAGGTGGGGGGGAGCGCATGCTGTCAGTTTAATGGCTCGGGCCTCTCTGGCCCCGCCCCTCAAGCCACAGGCTTGACAGCCCCCCATGATTTACTTGAGGCTTTAGAGGCACAACTAGATGCAAACCATAGCAAGAAATAAACTCTATTAGCACGTGGTGCTTTGGTTTTCTCTCTTAGCCATGAGGAATTCTGCCGTATCACTTCCTTTTATTTAAATGAGCACATTAGAAAGTATCCTAAACTCACTCAGCAGCCATGATTGTGCAAACAGCTATGTAGCACGGTGTGCAGAGGCTAGCAGTCCCCACCATGGGACAGAGCATGCCAACAACAGACAGGAAGAGAAGTGGCAGCGTCTCAGTTACTCTTCTCTCATTGCTGGGATAAGTGTCCAACCCTCAGATGAAGGAAGGAAAGATTCATTTAGCTCCCAGTTACTGGAGGTATCAGTCCATATGTGGATGGCTCCAAGGCAGAGTAGCACATGGCAGAGAGCAGCAGAGAGAGCGAAAAGCAGAAGCAGCAGCAACCGCAGCTGCAGAGAAAGTCTCTCTCTCTTGAATTGCATTCAGGCTATATGCCCCATGCTGTGGAAGTCCTCACACCCCGAATCCCAGCAGTGCTAAGACCTAGAATCCCAGCAGATCATGAGTTAATCTCAAACTCTCGAAGTCCCTGCCCCATGACTGCATGGGGCTTCAGGCGGAAAACCAGACACAAACCACAACAGGTAGGAACATATGCTTTAGGAGCATACACTTTCCTTACTTTTATGAAAACATGTCAGTTGAAGTGTAAGCCTTTGTTTTAAGTGTCTTTCCTTCCTGCACACATGCATACACACATACATGAGCAATCACATGCACACCTCCCCTCCCATACACACACACACGCACTGCTCTTTACTTACACAGTTGGGTGCCCAAGCAAGACTTGATGCGTAAGAAAGGTGCTGAGACTTGCTGACTATAGAACTGGGCAATAGCTCCCATCACGCTGCACATCGTGGGGTCTAACATCTTCTGCAGTGTTCTTACATCACTGAGTGGTTCACCATGTTCTAACCCATAATGGCCATGCGTAACTCCTGGGCCCAGGTAAGCTCTGGAACATTTCAGTAGACTGAGAGCTCCAGAGCTGACAGCACAGGGCTGCACACAGATGCAAGTTAGAACGGTGGCTCAAGTTATTTCCTAGATAATGATGGGAAATGCTAGTGATTTAACTTTTACCTGCTATTGTTCCCTGTGGGGTTTTTGGAGAGAAGTAATCATCACCACATTATAGCAAAGTATTAACTGGGTGCACATTTTGCTGCAGCTTCATTTTCCCCCTCTCCAAACTATCCATAAGTCTAAGAATTATTTGCTCCCAAATGATTTGAGATTCTCCTAGGGATTTTATTAAGATCATTGCTCAGTTTCAAAGAAGCAACAACATCACAGTATGTAATGTTTTTCCGTGTTCACCATCCCATGTTGATATGCCCTCTACATGTTCAGCCCTTGCTAGCATGTGTCTAGATAAGGCACTCCCACCCTCACTGTGAGATCCATTGTCTATTAGGAAGGCTCTTTTGGTTGAACTGAAGTCTCCTATTTACTTGTTTGAATTCTTCTTTTATCCATGTAAGAAACAAATCTGCTTGGTTTTCCTGGTGCTGGCTTTTGATGTGTTCAAATCCTACACCAGTATCCCAGTCCTGTCCCCTAAGGTATCCTTTTCTCTGGCTGGCAACACTGCCATATACTCTGAGCCTCTTAGATTTCCTCTACCAATCTTTTTCCATTGTTGTCCTTCCTTTCCTTCTTCTTCTTCCTTTCTCTCCTCTTTTTCTTCCTACTTATTCAAAATCTTACATTTTGGAAACTATTGTTCAAAAACGCCTAAATACACATCCACAGTTCTCTATGACTTCTTGGAAAATTCTTTGGCTCAACTCTGCTTCTAGAAAAGCAGAGTTTTGCTCCATAAATATGGCCTGTTAGGTGCTATTTACATAAAAAATCATCATTTAAAGAAAAAAGAGCTTCAGGGTCTTGTTGTCTCCAGAATGGTTTATTTTATTTTATTTTTATTATTATGGCCAGCTCAGCCATCATAAGGGGGTGGGCTGGTGCAGCATGTGGTGCCAGGGATCGAGCTGCAGTCCCTGCAGATGCCTAAGCTTGCTTAAGCAGGTGCTTTAGACTGTTGAGCCTTCTTGCTGGCCCTCAAGAATGTTTTTGGTTTTTTTGTTTGTTTGTTTGTTTTGTTTTTGTTTTTTTTTAAGCATTGGCAGACATAGTTTATTTTTGTGTAAAAACCCTTCATGTTGTGGCTACTGCTGGAGCTTGAGTCCTCTGGACAGAGACTCTGGTGTGGGTTTTCACAAGATGGTCAGTGAATTCCTGATAGGGAGACTTGGTGAACACAGTCTCTTTCCAGAGGTCAGGGGTCAGATAGCTGTAGATCTTGGAGATGGCATCAAAGGTGGCCTTAGCAAAGTTGCCCAAGGTAGCAGTGCAGCCCCTAGCAGAGGTGCAGCAGTCATCAATTCCAGCCATCATCAGCAGCTTCTTGGGCACAGGGGTGGAGACGATGCCAGTGCCTCTGGGGGCAGGGATCAGGTGCACCAACAGAGAGCCACAGCGGCCAGTCACCTTGCAAGGAACAGTGTGGGGCTTGCCAATCTTGTTTCCCCAGTAGCCTCTCCTCACGGGAACAATGGAGAGCTTGGCCAGGATGATGGCCCCACGAATGGCAGTGGCTACTTCCTTGGAACACTTTACGCCCAGGCCAACATGACCGTTGTAGTCTCCAATGGCGACAAATGCCTTGAACCTGGTCCGCTGGCCAGCACGAGTTTGCTTCTGCACAGGCATGATCTTCAAAACCTCATCCTTGAGGGATGTGCCCAGGAAAAAGTCAATAATCTCAGACTCCTTGATGGGTAAGGAAAAAAGATAAATTTCCTCCAGGGACTTGATTTTCATGTCTTTGACCAGCCGGCCCAGCTTGGTGACAGGAATCCACTCTTTGTCTTTGGCCTTACCACCGCGAGCCCCCCGGCCTCGGCCCCGGCCCCGGCCTCTGCCCTGCCCGCGACCTCGAAGGCCACTGCCGAAGCCTCCGCAGAAGGCGCCGCGGCCTCCCAGGCCTAGGCCCTCGGGGCCTCCGGACCCTCCCGCTGAACCGGCGTCATCCACCATTTGGTGTTTTCCAGAAAGACCAAGAGTGTTAACATTGACTGAGACCAGACTTCAACTTTGCATTTTAGGGCACATCAGCTTTTTTTCTGGACCTGAAATGGAGCTGATCTCAAAACAACATTTGAGTTCAATTCAGATGACACACAATGGTCAGAAGTTGACAGAAGAAACAGTATGTCATCGTCCCAAAGTTTTCTGGATAGTGTCCCACTCCATGGGATTACTACAACCCCAGCACCCCTGGCATCTAACTACTCACTATGAGGAGAGTGTTTCTCTTTTCAAACTAGAAGCTAAGTTCCTAAAATCTCCCCAGCTGCCTGCAAGTGGATATGTTGTTCAAAAAGGTAAGTAGCTACTACCCTGTCTGTGAAAAACTGACATCGTAATTGTAAAACAAAGAATTTACAAATAGCACTGAAACTGTTTCACGACTGCTTGTATTTCTGGTGATGTATAACAATGTCTTTTTTCTTGTTTCTACAGGAAACAAGCCACCAAGATCACATTAAAGGAGCAGTGGATTTAAGTGTATATTTATTTATTTATATGGCACGTATCTGGAGAAACTGGGCAGCTGTACTCTACATTTTCCAAAATGACATAATGGGCATCAATGAGGGCGAATCATGGCTCTGTGCCACAGGGCAGAAATTGCAGTTGCAGCCAGGCTGGGTGTCCTCAGGAGCTCAGGCTGATAAAGGCCAGCTGTAGAATGTAAATCAGCATGCTGTGGCACTTTGTATTCAGCCCATGTCACCCAAAACAGAAAAAAACAGTGTGCTAATAAGAGGGAGAGTTGAATACCAGAAAGTTCCACTTCCCAGGCTGCAAACAGGAGTAGATGGAGGTCGCAATGGCTGGGAGTGCAAAGCAAGCAAGGGGAGGGACCAGGAGCCATGGCAATGGTCAGGAAAGACCCTGCAGGCACGTCCAGGTGCTGACCCACCAGAAGGAGATTAGTGAGAGGGTGAGGTAGCCTTCTCCTCTGTCCCAGGTCTGAAATGCACTGACACCGGTATGAGAGCAGCATCCGTTTATTTAGTAGGGTGGGATGCAAAATCTAACTAAATTTTACTGAAGCAGAAAAGGAAATTCATTGGCTAAAGAACCTGAAAAACTAAGGTGGTGCAGAATTGGGAGACTGCAAGGTCCAAGCCTAAGTGGACCATCAGGTCTCTCCTTCCCTATATTGGCTCTCATTTCCTCTGTGTAAGCTCTGTGCAGAAGCAGAGGCATCTTTTAGTAAGAGGCTGCAACTTTTCTAGGTTTCAATCCTATCCTATAGCAACCACAGCCAAAGGGCAAGAGGAAAACCCAAAGACTTTCTTCACAAATTGCTCTAACAAATGTTCTGGAATGAGACTCAGTAGCACTAATTGGTTTGCTGCAAACCACGCGTTCATCTCCTAGTCCATTACTGAGGTCTGGGAGAATGTGATACCCTGCTTGGCCTGGGTAAATTAGACACTCACTTCTGAAGTTAAGGGGGAGTCTGCCCCACTTTCAGCTTTTGTGTAGAGAAAGAATGAATAGTTCCTACAGTATGGGAAAAGAATGTAGGACAATAAACAAAAACTGGTGATGCCCACAGATGAACTGATGAAAGTAGAGGGCAGAGTTTATGGGTGACAAGGGACTTGTAAGCACAGCGCCGCTATGTGGTTTGTGTCTAGATGGCCTCTGAAAGCCTCATACAGTCAGAGTATGTAGAGAAGTGCCTGAATATAGAGGGTGCGATTGGTTTTTAGTGCAATGCTAGGATTAAGGATTGGCGATTGCTAGATCAGTCCACTGACTGAACTGTCTCCTTGCTAATCCAGGTAAACTAGACACAATAGAAGACACAGAGAGAGGCTTCTCTTACGTGTCCTGTTGCTCTTACCGTCTTCTACCTGCTAGGAGTTGCTCTCCTCTGTGTAGCTGGGCTGCCTTGGAGCCACCCAGTCATGGGCTAAATCCTCTACCAACTGAGCTAAATCAACCTTTTCTTCTTTATCTGGGTTTCGGATATTTTTTCTCAGCAACGAGAAAAGTAATGAAAACAAAGAGTAAACGGTGGCTTCATTTTGTCAGCATCACAAATGAAATCACTGTCTAAAGACTCAGAAACGTTTGGCCATGATCATTATTAAGAACAATTAGAAATAGACTTGTCCTTACTGGTTATTAGATAGATGCTCTGTGGACTAACAATACTTGACATAACATATAGAAATGGTCTTTCATTATTTTAGGCAGTTTTTTTAAAAAAATGTATTTGATACAGGGTCTCACTATGTCACCAGGGCTTGTAGTGATCCTCCTGTTTTCAGCCTCCCTAGAGCTGGGGAGGTGGCCCATTCACTGTGTCTGGTTGCAGGGCCAGCATGGCATGTGGTGCCAGGAATCAAACTCTGATCTCTACCTTTGCCTAAGCAGGCACATGGTCCACTGAGCTATCTCGCCAGCCAACCCTATTTTAGGCAGTTTTTAAGTTTTCATATTTTCTTTACTAATGCTCTTAGTGGTGAAATCACTGTTTCACTGAAACTCATTTGTGAAGTCTTCACTCTAAACTCGCAAAATTGCTGGGCATAGTGGTGCACGCCTGTAATCCCAGCACTCGGGAGGCTGAGGCAAGAGGACTAGTGCGAGTTCGAGACCAGCCTGGGCTACAAAAGTGAGCTCAAGGCCAGCCTGAACTGCATAGCGAGACCCTGTCTCAAAAAGACAAAAAAATAAATAAAATAAATAAATAAATAAATAACTTGCAAAATTATCCACATGTCCCTGTTATTTTTGGTTTTGTTGTAAGGGTCAGGAGGCTATAACTTCCATGTTTGTAAATTACGTTGATGCCTAACTCACGCGTTCTATTACTTTTAATGTCAGAAATTTGGGAGGAATTAGTCTAACAGTCTTAGAGGTCAGCCTTTTAGCTGGTGAATTCATTTCAGACATCATAAAATGGCAGTGTGTACTCCGGGTTCTGTTAGTCATTCCTACCGACTCAGCGATTTTCTGTCTAAGCAGAAGTTTCTTCCGGGCAAGATCCCACCATCTGGCAATTTCACCTGATGGAAGAATCTGTGTGATACTTACAAAGCAAACAGGTCTTGTGGCTTCCAAGGCAGCAGACCAGTGTCACTGGAAGAGACTAGCCCTGCCAGCCTTACTAGAGGTGCTGTTTTAACCTCTGTCCCTGTGTCATGACCGCTTACTCCTAGCCCAGCTGTGCCTGACTACAGACCCAAGGGCCTAAGTCATGAGAGGGAGGACACAGTGTCCATCCCCCTGGTCCATGTACAGCTGGTCACATTGTAGGATTTTGCACCATGATCCTGTGTTTGGACAGGGCAGGCATCACTGCTATTTCACACACAATGCGTGAGTTCTGTGTGGGGCTACACAGCCCTGTAGGCTCACTGTATGGTACTGCTTGCAGAATCCTTCTTAGGGCCTTAGTTGAATGAAGGTTTGCCCTGCAGATCTCAGTCAGTCAAGATTATACTTTAAGGCTATGACTCAACCTGCCCTTGTGTCCTCCTTCTATTTCACATGGTTTCATCTCAATTCTAGGCCACTTGGAAGCTATTTCCCTTACCACTCCCAGTGGCAAAGTGTAACATGGTCAGATGGCCCTTGAATATGCCCAGCCCAACAGAAATCCACAGTTTCTCTAAGTGAAAACTGAAGACACCAGCCATCCTCTAGAAAATTCTTTTCTGTGAGTCACGTGAGCCAATTGCTTTATTTCAATGTTTTCTTCATGCTTTTGATTCTTTTATTTATCACATTAGTCACTTACTGTTTGGCTGAATTACATTGTTCACTGGAGCCCTAGAGTTCCAAAGCCTGAGGATGTGTCTGTCAACTGTGCCAAGAACTCTGGACTAGAAGCCAACTCTTGCCCTGTCTTTTCAATGACATAGGACCCAGACGATTGATTGACCTTCTGTGAGCTCCAGCTCTTCCGCTTTACAGGGTTAAGCCACTACCTTTCAATCCAATTTCTAGTCATGGCCTTTCCAAGTTGTTATTTAAAAGTAGTGATGTGAATATGGCCGACTGAGACACCTGTGTTTATGAGATTTAAAGGACAGAGCTTTAGAAGGCCTCCGGTGCAAATATTTATGGCAGGTGCTATGGTTTGGTTGCAGACTGTATGCCCTGATGGCTTGGTGGGGAGGGTGGTGATGAGGGGAGAGTGCAGCGCTGGGGCACTGACTAGAAACCTGTGTCTGCACTAGGGTCTGAGTGATGCTAGACCTGTTGCTCTTTCACTCAGCTGCACTTTCTCAGCCAGAATGTAGGACTGAGGTAACATGCACACACCCCCACACACAGTGGTATAATAGTAGTCGTCAGACATTGTGCCGGTGGCAGGAAGAGGATGAAGAAGAGGAAAACGGAGGCAGCAGTGCAAAGATCCAAAGAAAGTCACCTGACCATAGGTCTTCCGTCCTAGTCTTCATGAAGTATGGTAATTATAAATTTAACTGTGCAAAACCTGTCGTTATTTTCTTGAAGTCATATTTACTTTCAATACCCTCTCCAATCTCGTGGATTCAGCAAAGAATTCTGGCTCAGTTAACTGGGGAGCTGCTTTTACCCTGCACAGAAGAAGGCTCTAGGGTGCAAGAAGAAAATGTCTGGGGAGTCCCTGTGATTTCTGTTCCTCTCCAGGTGCCTCAATGGCCAACCCCGGATGAGGGTGCTGCTGGTTTCTTGCTGCTTTGCAGCCATCAGTCTTGCTGAGGTTGGGAACCCCAAGGCCGAGGGTACCTACATAGGAAAACCTTTGCCCAGGGCCGGGGAGGTAGCTCAGCAGTCTAACTGCCTGCCTGACAAACACAAGGACCCAGGTTCTAGCCCCAGTACCGTGGGCTGGGAGCCAGCCCCATACCGAGCTGGCCCCAGAAGCAGTGCATAATGGCATGCTGCTGTAATCCCAGGGGCAGTGGGGATGGGGTTGCTGAGACAGGAGGGTCGCTACGAGTCTGAGGTGTGTAGCGAGTCCTTGTGCCAAATAAATAAATATATTTTTTAAAAAACCCTTCACCCCTCACGGTGCCCTGGATACCCTCTTCCCCTCAAGGAGGCCATTAGAGTTCTTAGCGCCCGTCTCCCTGTGGGCCCACACTCACCCAGCTGCCCCTTCACTAGCGTCTCCAATGCCAAAGCAGATCCTGGTGCAGACCAGCTGGTCCTGTGCCTGCCCCTCGCACAGGCCCTCCCTGGCCCCCCTCCCCCAACATCCGGGGCATAAATCCCCTCAGTGACCTCAGTCCATCAGAGATGTGGCTTCTGCGCGCCACGTGCAGTAGGGTCAAGACACCGAGGAGCTGGAGAAAGAGGATCTTGGGAGCTAGGGAACAGAGCAGCACACCCGTTCGTGCGTCCCATCCTCCTACGGCAGCAAAGTCAGAAGCCAGCTAATATCTTCATAAAGCATCCTGCCGTCCCGCATCTGCTAAAGGTTGCGCAGAACTCTCTACCTGTTGTTTAGGAGCCAGTGGGGGGAAGAATGAGAATAAAGATAATAACACAAATTTCAAAGGTCTTTCCTTCTCTGAAATGACAAACTTCGGGAGGTTTTTCCTACCAGCCCCAGGATAACGAGATGGAGTCTGTACACTTTAAGGAGATATTCTCTCCCTACAGTGCTGTTTGTTCCACCGAAGAGTTCTGCTTTCTGTGTGTGGGAGGCCTGTGAAATTCCAGAGTGGCCTGCAAAGTAGCACCCATCAGAGCAAGAGGAACCTCAGAGGAGAAGACAGGGACACTGAGCGATGCAAAGGGACAGGCACACAGCAATGTCTAAGAAAGAGCCCCCTAGATACAAAGATAGGGGCAGAGTACACCAGTGCCACTCATTAAACATTCTGCCGTTCATGCCCCAATGTTACCCAATTTTAAATTAAAGCACAGGCTATCCTAATTAGGCCCCTCAGGGAAAAGGCAATTTCCTTGAGTGGGCCATTGTACTGCAGCCTGCTCTAAGGCCTCTGCCCACTCAGAGTAACGTATTTTTTATCTATCTTTACCCTGATTTCCCAGACGCTTCTCCACAGCAATTTGCTGTTTTGAATTTTCTATCTCATAGATAGCCTGTGCAGTGTGGGTCTCAAAACTACCTGGCTGCTTTTTTTCTGGAAGCCCTTAGCTTGCAGGTGTGCTGTGACTGCATGGCCTGCAGCCCTGAAAGTGCCACTGACAGCTTCTTGGAAGAGCTTCTAAAACAAATTATAACCAGCTATGTCATGGAAAAATGGGTTGAGGGCTCTGCCTTATCAGTGAGTGACGACCCATACATAGATTTAGAAAAGAAGGATTTTGTCTGGTTAGCTGCCTTGCTTGGCTTGAGGTAAAGAACCTCCAGGGTACACGAGTTTGGCTAACTTGTTGTTACTTCTTTTGCTTCTCTCCTTATAGCCCAAGTGAGACAGCGTTGAACCTCCTCAGACATTTCAGGAGAACAAGTATTCCACATTGCATGAGAAGGAAAAGACAGTATGTTTTATTTCCAGATTCTATTTTATTCAAGAAGGCCCCCCAGGGAAGTCTGGCTTAATTGGAATGACAGGACACCAGAAAACAGTTCTTCTCTTTGAAATGTCACCTTGGACAGGAACTCTAACTTAGCAAACCAACTTCAGGAGGATAACGGTGAGAACTGTGTCTATGAACAAATCCTGTGAAATATGAGGAGCAGGGCTTGGGGGGGTGGGGGACAGGGCTGTGAGGAGACAGAGGGGATCCTTACCTCCTCGAGGCTCTAGACATGGTAGAAAGGCAAAAATGCGTCAGTTACTCAGAGCTGCAGTGACAAAATATCATAAAATGAAGAGCTTAAACATTTCTTCTTTCACAGCTCTGGAGATAAGAGATGCTAGCACGGTTGGTCCTTCGTGAGGGGACTGAGGGAAAAATCAGGTACAAGGCTCTCTCCTCAGCCTGGAGCCGGCTGTCTCCTCACCATCTTCCCACTGTAATTTTCTCTTCTGAGAGATCGTTGGCCAGATGGAGGAGCATCCACTTTCATGTCCTGAGATTAACGTGATGATCTCTGTAGACTTTGTTTTCAAATCAAGTTATATTCTAAGATACTGCAGGTTAGGAGGGTACTGGTATTTTAAGGGAAGGAATACAACTTAGCTCAAGAAGTATACAAACAATATAGCTGTGAAATGAAACTTAATAGGGAAATATAAGAGAAAGCAATTATGTTTGGGAGGGGAAAGCTTTTAAGATGTATGGAGGAGGAGTTCTGAAAAAGTAGCGCCTAAGCTGGCCTGCAGGAGGAGGAGCTAAGCGGGGAAGAGCCATTCAGGCAGGCACAGGTAGGGCTGGAGCTCGGAGGTGGGCAACCTGTAGTAGCAGCTCTGGGAATGTCCTTCTGGCTGTCAAGTCACTGCTGGGACATTTGCCCAGGGACCGTTATCCTTTCATTCCCTACTGTTCTCTAAATGTCCACCCCAGGGGACTTTCCAGGCTCAAAATCCCCATTTCATTCCCATTTTCCACTTAGCTTGCGTATCACAGTCCTTGGGGGTGTATCTTCCTGCTTCTAGAATGATAATCATGATTGATGAGATTCAAGCAAGTGAAAAGCTCAGGGTAACTCAGTAAAGGAGCAAGAGTTTCCTGTGCACCACTTTTCAACATTTATGTATGTTTTAATTAAGTAAAGATGAAGACTTGCTTTGTATTGGGGTGACCTTGAAAGTACGTTCCTCCTGCCTTAGCCTTCTGAGTATAAGTGAGGATAGATATGGTCCTGAACACTCAGCTCATCCTATGCTTCTTAAGTTTATTGGACAGATACTATAGGAGTCTCCATGTGTGCCTGGTGCTGCTCTGTACCGGGACACAGATGAACAAACCAGTCAGCGGCACACCACAGGCACACGGTATGAGGGAATGATGACCCTGAAAGCTGTTTTCGAAATGAAGTGGCCACTGCAAGAAGTCAGAACAGGCTGAAGCTTGAACTTCCCTCCCACGCTTCCTCCAGCCGAGTAAAGTCCTACACACATAATCAACCCCTCATGATTAAGAAGGTTGATGAGGAGACACCCGCAGAAGAGAGACTGGACTGTTTGAGGCACAACTTCAACTTTCGTTTTCTGCTCTTACAAGTGCCTGCATGTGGAGCAGGTGACCAGAATCTTGCAAGCTGGATTTGGACTGCAGAATCGCCTGGAAATGGAGACCCCAGACAGAGAAAAGGATAAGCAAATTAGCTGCTGGCCAGAACGGTGTGCAGTGGGGTGAAGTTTGGGGCAAAGACTTCTGGACTCAAATCCCTGACATGGGCTGACGTGCTCTGGGGATCTCTCTGCGCCTTTTCTCTTCATCTCTACTTGGAGGGTAGCAGCAGAGCCTTTCTCACCAGGCTGTACTGATGAGGAGACTGCGGAGAGGCCCTCAGGCAGGCCCAGGCAAAGGTCTCATGAGCTTTATTATCCATTTTTCTGTGACCATTGCTATGTTTTCTCTCTGGTCTAGGAGGGCCTTTCAGAGCAGCGGATCCCACACCTTATTCCCAGACTGGAGGACCAGATGGATCCTGATGCCACCACCACACAATGACATCTGCAGCCTCAGGCCAGCTTCAGAAGAGCCACAGGCACTCTGGGTTCCACTCTGATGAGGAACTGAACGCTGCTGTCTCATTCTCACAAGTGTGTGACTTTGGGAAGGTGGTTTCACTTCTCTGATCCCAAGTTTGATCTATGAGGTGGTAGTGAGTACGTGCAAGATGTCCTTGGTACCACTCCCCAGTAAATCAACTGCTGCTCAAAATCCTGACACAGAGGTCTTAAGAAAAAGTCTCTGGGCAGGGAGGATCACGGCCAAGACATAAGACAGACTCAGATGCCCTCAAGGAGAACAGCTCATATCTCACAACATGGTGATAGGTTACCCAAGCTATGGCAACAGCTAACGTGTGCCGAGGACGCTGCACCTGCAGAGCTCTAGAGAAGCACTTTCTGTACACACCTGCTTTATTTCATCTTCTCAACAACCCTGACTTGTACAGCAGATACCATTGTTCGAAGAGGTGCATGAGCTGGATTTGAACCCGGAGCCCAGCTGAGCCCACATGTGCCTGTCATGTAGGGGAATACCACCCGCACACTACTGTGACCAGGCTCTGCTTCACTGTAGCCCCTGAGGCGGGCTCTGCTTGGGCTGTGGTTTCCCAAGCGATTTGCTGTGAGCCGCCTTTAGGATCTTTCCTGAGCTTAAAAGTGAAGCTTAAAGGCTGCTCAGTGTGTGAAGGGCACCTGTAGAAACTGCGGTGCCCAACACAGGCCGCTTCAGGCTGTGAGGCCCAGGGCCACGTGATCGGGACAGAGCTATGGAAACACACATCCTCCCGCACCCCCAGGTACTCCCGCATCGGGCACTCGTACGTGGGACATCTGACTCCCGCTTCCAAAAGAAGCCTGAACACCGGTCCCACCAAGCTGGCCCTGCCTCTCTGAGGGAGCGCCCCCTCTCCAGCTCTAGCAGCACTCTCTACAAGCTCTCTTCCTCCCAGTTTGGTTTAACATCACCTGGAACCTTCTGTGATCCTTTAAAGGCTGGCCAACCTTTGAGTCTTTTCCTAGGTTTTTCTAGTTTTCACTCTTTCTAAATAACGCAAGCATCAGTTCACTTTCATGAGGTCACCAAGCTTCTGTCTGCCCTTTCCTGCTCATTCTCCTCCGGGGAGGCCTGACACAGAGTTCCCTTCGTTGTGTGTGGGTCTTTTGCTCCGTGTGCCCCAAGCCCCTGGGCCTACTCTGCCTCCACTGTAGTAGTCTTTCTCTCCCATATAGTGGCAGCAACTCTGGCTTAGGCTAAGCCTCTCTAAGATCTTAAATATCACTGAACCAGCATGGGGGATTGTACAGTGTCATTATGTTAATCTTCTCATGTTGGGAACCTGGATTCTCTGAGAGGATAAATCACACCATTGCCCCCTGAGACAGTGGCAACCAGAGGAGACATGATTCATACAGGGCTTGCATAATTGCCGTCACAGTACTGCCTTGCTTTGACTAGTGGCTCAAGAGTCCAGTGTGGTGGTACATGCCCATGATGCCAGCACTTGGGAAGCTGAGGCAGAAAGATCTCTGAAGTTCCAGGCCGGTCTGGGCTACCAAGTGAGTTCAAGGCTAGCCTGTACTATGTGGTGACACTGTATCTGAAAAAACAACAATAAAATAAAATAGATTTAGTGGCTTTTTAGTCTTCAGGGATGCTCTAGATCAGTGACAGCAAACCGTTTAGAGCTTTCAGTGATACAAACAGCCCTCTGTGGCATGTGGGCCATAGGTTTGTCCTTGCTATTCTAGAATAAATGTCTACCCTTCATTCATAGCTGAAATACTAGCTCTTGATGTGATAGTAACAGGAATGAGGTTTTTAACAGGTGAGTAAGACATGAGGATATAGCCCTCATAACTGGAATTAGTGCCCTTAGCAAAGAAACCCTGGCGAGCTTAATATGAGGACACAGCCATGGTCTATGGCTGTGAAGGAGAACATGAAGGAGGTCCTCAGCAGACACCAAATTTGAAGGTGCTTTGATCTAGGGCTTCCAGGCTCCAGAACTTTGAGACATAAGTGTCTGCTGTCTCTAAACCAGCCAGTCTTTGGGGTTCTGTTACAGCAGCCCAAGTGGACCGAGGCAAGGCTGTCGCTCTAGGATTTCTGCGATAGTTAGCACTGTCATGGCCTGATACTTTATATCGCTGATCAATAAGCTGTCCAATACAGTCTCACAAGTTTGATGTTGACATTCTGTATACATAGTTACTGAGGCACATTGGCCTGGAGCCCAAGATCAAGTGGCAGAGGTCCTAGGTTTCCTCTGGTGGCAGCCTGTGTCAACTGGCGCACGTTACGAGGCAAAGCAAGATAAAAGGGTGTGTCAGGCAACACTAAAGCTGTGTCCCACCCTGAGCTCAGCTCCCACACAGCACACTCTGCGCTAAACAGTAGCGTACTCAGTGGCATTAGGATCAGTTTCTCTGATCATTTGCATAAATACACCGATGACTCCTCCCAGCAGCACCCCCCCCAGGCACTGGTGCCAAACACTGTCAGGAAGGAACCAAAAGGTGTGGGCTTCAGGGCCACTTTCCCTAATGCAGCACTTCTTGGAGCCTTTACTAAGTTGTTGTGTGTCCTGCATCTCTAAGAGGAAATTTAGACTATGTTAATCATACCTTAATGATTTTTTTGTTTTTGTTTTTGTTTTTTCTCAAACTCAGGCCAGTTCTGTGAGGTTCTCACGAGAGCTACTGGTATAGAGCTCATTCCTCTTGCTCTCCACTTGCTCAAAGCCACCTCTGAATCACAGGTTCCATTTCCTCTCCTCCCTAGATGGCAGCATTGGTGCAGATCAATGCTGAACTATTAATTCTAATTGAGACTGGATTTCTAAATGAGGGTGATTGTAGTTATGAGCCATCAAGGCCATTTTTTAATTTGGTAGTAGCTCTGCTTAACAGAAGCAGCTAGTTAGTATCCCGAAGTGAGAGACACATGAACAGAGATGCCCCTGGTCACCTGAGTCTAAGAGCGTAAACACAAAGACACTCCCCAGAGCGGCACCATCTCACTAAAATGCATGGTCTATTTCACCCTGCAATTAGCATTTCACTTTTTAAGTCTCAGAAAACTGTTTTTCTGTTTCAGTTTTTGTTTCAAACTGATAACTGAGAACAAGATCAAATCACCACATTAGGCCTGCCTCCTTTGAGCTATCAGGGGGATGTTTTGATTTGTGGGTGTGCTGGTGTTGGGCACCACTGAAAACAAGACCTGGGAAGCACTGTATGTGTGAATGCAGCTGATTAGCAGTCTCTGAACCTTTCAGACAAGATATGCATGAAAAATGGAGTAATGTGCCAAAAGTTCATTTTGAAAGCTGAGAGGTACTGAGATGAAAGCCCACTGTCATCAAAGCAACTCTCAAAGATACCTTAGGTCAACCCCTAGGGTGCTGGGCTAGGAAATTAGAGTCCTACAGACTGATTTGGTTGAAAGCAACAGAAAACAACTCTACTAAAAATTCAGGCCCATATAGGTGAAGATTGGCTCATAGGACCGAGCAGGAAGGTCCAGGAAGGCAGCAAGCTGGAGTACAGGCCTTTAGAACTAAGAGTTTATGTTTATTCTCTCTAAAATGCAAGTAGAGCTGTCTTCCAACTTCCATGACCGAGACTGATATTGGCTCATCTTGGCTGGGTGCCTCTCACTGTCCCTATGCCTTGTGCAGAGACTTTTCCCTGTGAAGGGAGAGACTTCCCAAGTGGAATCAACTGCAGATATAAATAGAAAGCAAATAGCTATCAACGACATGACCTACTGACACTGAGTTGGGAGAATGGGATGTATCCTCAGAGATAAAGTGAAGGAAAGTAAGAGAATGGAGAGCTTAAAGAAGAGGGCAGTGTTTTTCTTTTCTTTCTTTTTTTTTTTTTGTCTTTTTAAGACAGGGTCTCGCTGTACAGTTCAGGCTGGCCTTGAGCTCAGTTTTGTAGCCCAGGCTGGTCTCGAACTCTCACCAATCCTCCTGCCTCAGCCTCCTGAGTGCTGGGATTACAGGCGTGCACCACCATGCCCAGCTGAGGGCAGTGTTTTGAAGACAGTGTTGACGAAAAGAATGTTCCAGAACCCTCCAAAGAGCAGAGTAGGCCTGCACAGCAAGCATGTGGCTTTAGTTACACAAGGTTTTAAGGAAAAGGTCAACTCTTTAGGGCTCTGTGGAGTCAGCACAGACAATTCTTGGACTAAGATTTTACTCCCAAACTTCCTAAAACTGGTACGAATAGCTTGCTCTATACAGATAGGTTCTACTTCTAAAAGAGGCTGAAAATGCAGGGTACATTTTTCCAAGACCTTCTAAATCTAACAGTGGCCATGTAACATAGTTGTAGCCAATTCACTAGAGGGAATGATTCTTAGAAATATATTATTCCCTGATAAAGAGAAACCTATAGGAGAGTTATATGTTGTTTTCTCTCTCTCTCTCTCTCTCTCTCTCTCTCTCTCTCTCTCTCTCTCTCTCTCTCTCTCTCTCTCTCTCTCTGAGTCTTACTCTGCTTCTAGTTGGGTATTGAACTCATGAACTTGATCAGTTTTCCCACATCAACCCTCTGGGGAGCTGAGCCTATGGATCCCTGCCACCCCACCTGAGTTCTCTCACCTGTGAGCATGACTGCACAAGGATATGCTTGCTGAGGTCATGGCCATCACTTTGAGACCATGAGGAGAGTCTCATTGGCCTACTCAAGAGGGTGGAGCAAGATGATGGAAAGGGCTTGGGGGAGTCTTTGAGATCATTCACTTTCCATTTCTTATTATTTATAATTAATTAATCCTACTGGTCGAGTTGCTTTCAATGGGATGTTTTGTTAGCTATACCTTAAAGCATCTCAGTGGAAATAATTATCCAAAGTAAAATCAAGCAATTTTACATAAAAATAAAAATACAGATTTCTTACTTCCTTCAAAACAACCAAGAAGATCCAAAATCCTTAGGCTTGCTTTCTATCGTGCAGGCAAGGTCAACGTGGAGCTGAAGAGGCCCACCAACCATCGCCCTGCGGTGTGTGATCTCAGTTTTACAAAGTCTTCACTCTTCCCTCATGCCTCTGACCTACGTCTTTCGCTGCATTCCTTCTCAGTCCCTTGAGGTAGAGGTGTGTCACCCCGTGGCTGCTGATCTCCAGGAAGGACACTGAGCAGGTTGCCTCAGTGAAGGAGGGAAAAGCCTTGCAGCCTGAGGCTTCCTGGCTGCGCTCTGACTGCTCATGGAGTGTGCAACCTGCCTTGCCCAAGAGAGGGAATCGGTAACCCTTTCTATCCTGGAGAGATCAGGGGCCAAGGGACAAATGCCCCCATTCAAACTCATTTTATTTGTGCATAACAATGTTATATTTCCTTCACATTAATGGAGCATGAAATTAAAACATATGGACCCGCAAAAACACCTGCCTTTTGTGAGCTGGCTTTCCCTGTTAATTATGACTCCTAAGGCTCCTGCCATTTGCTTCATGTTATTGTGTCCTTTGTAATTTTAATTACATTTTAATCAAGGCTTTTACACAGCCTGTTCTAGGGCCTTCAGTCTAATTATCAGCATTAACAGCATTCTGTTCTTTGTTACTTTGTAGAGCCCTTCCTGGCCATGTTAAGTATTTATCTTAAATTTATATCACATAGTACAGAGCTTTAAATGATCATTAATGGAAATATAATTCTTGCCTTTTCCTCCTGCCTGCTAAAGCTAAATTGGGGCAAAAATAGAATTAAATAACGATGTGGATTCTATCAGGGCTTCCCTTCCCTACGTTCTGTGTTTTTGTTTTATTTTTGACAATTGTGGAATTTTTATTAAATCTGAATTATCAATGTTATAATTTGAAACAGATTTAGCCATGGATTTTAAATTTCAGTTCATGAATTAGTATAATTTAATTTTCAAATTTCTTCTCATTCATTTTCAAAGTTGCTTGGAAGTACTGTTCTGATTTTATAAAATCATCAGATTAACTAGGTGGAAGTCAGTTTAAGGCTTCCTCTCTCTTCCTGCAAGCCATGGGACAACTACAGGGATCTGTGCCATTGGTTTGGAAGGACCTCCGCTGCAGACACTGCACTGGGGCTCACTGACCACGTTTTCCTATGGTACTACCAATACTCCAGGGTTAAAACCGCAGCAGAGTTGACTGATCAAAGGCACACCATGCTCTGCCTTTTGGGTTTTGCCAAGCCAGAACCACATGGGTGACACTTACACAGCTATTAAAATGTTTCAAACTGTAGTCTCCTGAAAAAAAAGAAAAAAAAAAAAAAAACTGCTGGGGACAGAGTCTGGACAGTAAGGACGCACCACCTCAAAGGTCCAGGCTCAGGACCGTAGCGAGCCATGTGGTGCATCTGGTCAGATGTGAACAAGGAAAGCTCTCAGCTTTGAAAAGAACAACCTGGCCACAGAGCACAGTGCTCTGTGGGAAGACTAAAGAGATTCACGCTGACTGGCTGCATTCAACAATGCAAAGCACTCAGCCAGAGACGCAGTGTCCTCCACAAGTTTGTTCTTGTGCCTTTTCCCAGGAACCTATCACAGTGACACTTTCTGCCAGAGTGGAGCAGGCCCATGCCACAACTCAAAAACCTATTACAGCAGAGCTCTGCAAACCACAAATCTTACAGGGGAAATCATCAGCCACAAAGTACTTCTTACACCTTATGGCTGCCCAGCCACTCCCTCAGTATTAGCCCATCGCAGCGGCTCTCTCATTTAGGGCATTAGATACACCACTAGCTGGTATGCTATGGAATTCTCTAGAAGGAGCTGGGCTACATAAATACTGACTCCCACGCCTAGACGGGATAGCCAGAAGGATAGTGACCTAGAAATCCGGAGATCCTTGCAGTGACCTTTACAGTGTTCTTCTTTCCCTAAAAGGAGTGTCGTGCCTCTATTTTCTTTGTGCTTCATAGAGATCTCAGTACGGAGTTACTTATCACATACTGTGCTGAATCCGTGCTTCAGAAGCCCAGAAAATGTCACAGGCATAGCTATAATTTTAAAAACTAATTTCAAAAACATGTGTTCAGAGACAGCAACAGCTCAGACATGAGCTTTGGATTCTGAGTTCAGCTCCTGGAAAGACCGACGGACAGAGCTGGCTTTGCACCCCTGCTGTGCAACCAAGACAGCTCTGGCTGATTCCGTCGCAGTGTGCAGCCCACACCAAGTCTTCCAGGAATGAAGTTTTATTATGTTTACATTCATGAAAACAGAGGAAGGTGGTTGCTTCAGCAAACATTTCAGGTGGAGGCATCAGCTGAGCTACACCCACCCCATCCCCTTCCTCACAGCCTCCCTCCCACACACCTCTCAGGTTGTTCCCAGGGTCCAAACCTTGAAACTTCCACAACACTGATAGGAGAGACTGACAGTGGCAGGAACACCATTGGCAAAATGGAAGCAGAAGAAGGGAAACTTGGAGAGACAATGGATGAGAAACACACTACAGCAAAGCCTTTTCCATTGTGTTATGACGTCAGGGAGGAAGAGTGTGTTGGTGGCTCAGTGTCCATTGGCCCAGGACACATCATACAGGGCCTTCGGTGACTCCCTCCAGAGGCAAGGTGGGTGCATTGTCGGCTGTGGGCATCTCCTCTTTCTTCAGTGAGGTCGGCACTCGAAGGCTGACGTACGGTTTATGACAGGCTGTGTTGGCCAGCGGAGGGTAGTGCTGTCTGTAGCAGATGTATGCAAAAATGAGGCCGATCACTCCACCAACAAAAGAATCTGGGCGGGAAGGAGCAAAATGGGGGAGATGTGTTATTCTTCAATTCCATGTGGCCAGCTACATTTTCTAGAAGGTACTTTTCTCACCTGCCCAGGAATTGGTTTTATAGGACACACTGGAAAACTAAAGGAAAGGAAACATGATAGCAGTACAAATACCAATGTGAGGGCTGGGAAGATAGCTCAGCTGCATAAACACCTGACTGATAAGCTCAAGGACCCATGTTTGATCCTCGGTATCGCATGCCATGCTGGCCACTGAGAGTGAGTGTGGTGGTGTTCCCTTCTAATGGAGGCCACAACAGGAGAATTACTGTGAGCCCAAGCTGCACAGCAAGACTGTGCCAAATAAACAAACAAACAAACAAACAAATAAATACCAGTGTCTTTTGAAGCCACCGTCCTTTCTAGCATCTAATAAAACAACACTTGATTCTTTCCTTTATTTCTTTAACTCATGTCTGAACATAGCATGAATTCAAATTTATTTTCCTGATCTTGTAGTAAATTCTACACTCTGAAACAATTCCAGCTATCTCTCTAGCCTGTAAATACTCTCAAGGGTCTGTGATTTTTGTTCTCACTAGGCAAATTTCTACTACAATCCTCAGATCTTGCTGGTAGACCACAGCAGGTGTGCTGGTCTCTGCCCAGGGTAAGAGGGCAGGTAACTTTCCTCAGAGACAAAGTGTACGTGCTGCTGAAGTAAGCACTGCAGTCGCAGTGGAAGTGAATAAAACATCTGACAACCCTGGAGTGTGGGCACAGTCAGCAGACTTCTGCAGGGAGGTGTCTGATCTCTCCACTGAGCTGCCGATCTCACCAAGTTGAAGAGACTATGAGAGGCACATGAGGCAGGAGAGTGTGTCTGCAGGCAGACAGGCCCCCCTCCACCATGGGCCAGTCCCTCACTGGGGGTGGCCAGTTCTTGCGCACTATACTCCATGTAAGCAGCCTACCATAATAGCTCTCCACATGTGTGTGCTGCCTCTATGGGATTATTCTTACCAAAATATCCTAATGCAATAGAGAAAAACCCTTAACAAAATAACTCCTATTGAGGTTGGTGGGATGCTGAATTGACACTCATTGGAGATTTCTCCTGGCCATTTATTATCTTGTTGGATCACACAGATTTCCTATGGGCAGATAGCTCTGGCCTGCCTTTCCCAGAACCTATATCTTGATTCTGCAGTCTATGTGGGTCCACAGTACTGTCCTAGACCACAACAAGTTCATTCCAGGTTTGCTGACCAGATGACTCTCAGAGGCTCCAGGTTGGACAAAGCACCACACCTTTGCACTGATGAGTGCGGTCACCTGGGTTCAGGTGAGGGTCATGGTCTTCTTTAACAGCCAGGACTCAGGATGAAGAATTCTCTACACTTTCTAGGAAGCAACAAGCTGTGTAGAGACTTTTATATGTGTTGTACTTAGCCTAGACTGGAGAATCTCCCTCCCCTTTTCAATTCTTATTCAAACTTCAGAGCTTAAATCTACATCATTCAATAAAGGCTTCATCTGGCTTCTCCTTGTGCTAGACCGAGCCCCTAGGTTTATACCTCAGTTACCTCTCCTCACTCCTTGCCCTATCAGAGTGCTGACAAATGACAAAGTATGCAACATGACAGACATTCAATCCAGGTCTCAGAACTCTACAAGGACAGGGGCTGTGTCTGCCTTTTTGGCTGCTAATCTCCTCAGCACTTGACCAACACCTTGTTCATGGCAGACCTAAGTTTGCTGAAGGAAATGGACACACAGTGACCCAGCAGTTAGTTGGGGTGGCTGTTGTGTGTGTTGTTGGTGAGCCTCATCCTGCTCTGCTCCTTTGTTGTCTCAACTGCAATACAAGAACACAGAGCAAGTACATGATGTGAAGAGGCCTTTCTGAATGAACGTTCCAAGAATGAGGCCCCTTGTCTTGTCTTGCTCTCTCAAGGATACGCCTACAATTATTTGGAAACTTTGCCAAGATACTTTCTGTGAGCATAAAATACCTCTAAAGAACAAGTCATGCAAATTGATTAAAAGATTGAATTAATTGTCACCGTTTTCTCCACATAAGAGCTTGACTGTAAACTGACAGTGTGGTGCACAGCCACTATCTTGCAGAAAGTTCTGCGTATCTGTAAGCACCTGCGTGGCCCTGGTGGGTGGCTATCCAGGTGACAGGAGATGGGGGATATTGGTGAAGTCGAGGCTGCGGGCATCAGACAGGGGGCCCATCCCTGCCCACCTCCAGAGAGGAACGGCTGGCAATGCAGGTGCACTAGGTCAAGGGGAGACACCAAGCACTGATCCTCATCCCCAAGCCATGGCCTTTCCTGCTGAGGAGTTCCCAGGGTAAGGTACTTCAGCCCCTGCCAGGAAAATCACTTCCTGCCTCTGACCTCAGGTTCCTTGGGATTGAAATGGGGCTCTCAGCCTTCACTTCACTGAGTTGGGATAGCAATTGAATACTATATTACTTCTAAAAGTTATACCATAGAGCATGTCAAAATAAAACCTATAAAACACTATCCATCATTATTGTATTCTTCCTGTCTCATCCTATTCCAGAGTTCTCAACACCTCCATCTAAATTTCTAACCTATCCAGATGGCCACATTTTCATAGTATATTAAATAAATTTCTAATGCATTAAAAACATTAGCAACTAAGAAACTATAAAGCATTAAGTGCAATGAATTCTTGAACAGGGACACAAACCATAGTTAACACGATTATATGGTGTGGCCCCTCAAGTAAAGAACTAATTCATGCCATCTATGGCCACCAGCCCATAGAATATGCTAGAGCCTTTTCTAGACCAAGGCCTAGAGTTGCAGTATTGTATTGTTTTCTCCTCTAGCACTAGAGAGCAGGCTCTCGGAGCATTAGTTTTATGGCTATCGAACGGACCAAAGAGTGAAACATACACCTTATGCCATTTGACTTTTCTGTGGCTTTGCATTTCGTTAGGTGGCTCATTAACCAAGGCCATCAAACCATTGCGATGATCTGTTTCCCAGGGTCGCTGACACAGCTGTGTGTAAGGCAATGGTGACTCCTGCCAAACTGCTTTTCTAGCCAGTGGAATAATGAAAAGGGAAATCATGGGTGCTGTGAGAGGTATGAGTGGCAACAGGGCAGTGAGAGAGCCGATCCAAGCCAATTGCTAGCAAAGGTACTTGGGGCTTTGTCTATCATAAAAGTGATAAACAAGATCCAAAATATAACTTCCATTCTGAGGAAGTTTGCCATCACAGGCCTCACTCAAGTGGGCTACAGCTGTATTTTAATGAATTCACATTCACATCCTGTTGACAGAAAAGCAGGCAGGGGACAAGCCTGCTGGACAAAAGCCACTTGGGATTTCATTCCAAGGACAGTAGCATGTGACTAGGGGGTTCAAAGGGAAATGAATGGGTCTCAGTGTCCGTGGAGTCCTAAACAGTGCTATCTCCTTACTAAGCACTACTGTGTCATCGATTCGACACACACGTGTATTGCACACATGAGACATGATGGCCAGGCTTAGGACACAAGGCAGAGGGACACATGCAAGTCCCTTCTATCCCAGAGTTTACTGTCCCATGGGGCAAGAAAGACTCCAAGTCATGACAGCTCCACAGACAGCTGCAGCAGGAATAAGCACAGCATATATGGAGTCTGGGAACTGACCTAGCAGAGTGCTGTGGGTGAATCTGGAGCAGGGTGGCTCTCACCCAGATGTAACCCGCTGACCAAGACCTGAAGGGTAAGCAACCATTAGCTAGGGAAACCAGGGAGGTGGGACCAAGAAAGACCCTGCAGTTTGCTAGACAGTGGAATGCTTATGTGTGAAGCTGCCAAGAAAAGAAGGAAAGGGCTTGGCATGTTGGAGAAACTGAAGGTAGCCTGTCCTTTAGTAGAGGGTGGTGTCTCTGTGTGACTGGGGATACAGCATGACCGGTCATCTGAGGTGAGATGGAGAAGGACATTTTTCATATCTCTCTGTAGTTCTGTTGACCCTCAGCATGGCCCAGACATCCACCAGCTGTCTTGCCCCTATCCCTCAAAGTTTCACCCCGTTTCCAAGCCTGCTTTTCCCATCATAGGGTGTTGCTGAGGTCTCCAGACTCCTCAATTCATATTTGTTTACTCAAAGATCCAAAGAGTTTTTATTCATTGTATATTAAGTAAACTGAAATGAACTGAACATCACTGACAAGAGGCACTACAGAGTGAATGTCACCAGGCTCAAAACGGATGCATAAGGAATGGTTCCAATCATGCACACACACACACACACACACACACACACATACACACTAGCTTAATAGTTGCCAGGAGCTTCAGGGTGGGGGAATGAGTAATGATATCAAGAGATTTAGGATTTTGAGGAGTTGCTTAAAATGTTCTACAATTATAGAGTAGTAATGTTTGCACAACTCTGAATATGTAAAAAGAAAAACCCGGTGAAATGTACAGCTTAGAAGGGACCACAATAAATATAATCATTATGTAAATATATACTAATGTGTTATTAATATTCCAAATTTCTACTCATAAAAATTCTAAGAATGTTTTAAAAGCTAAAAGAATAAAAAGGGGTAGTTTCATGTTTACAAATTAATTTCAACAAAGCTGTTGTTTGTTATAGAAAGGGAAGAGAGCCCAGCAATAGAGGGGCCCCAGTGACAGTGGAAAAAGTGACACTGCATCAGGAAAGCTGACCATTGAATTATCACAGATATCTTCTCATGAGGTCTAAGTACAAGAAAATGCCTCAAACGAAAGGCCGAAGCACATCGATATGGCAGGCTATGTTCACCTGCTTGAGCACGCACAAGCAAAAGGGCTTCTGAAGATCTGCTGCAGGTTCCCCAAGAGGAATGCATCCCTTGTCGTTACTACGGCAACATCCAACATCACTGAGCTGCCATGACATGAGACCTTGTAGGCCCTGGGCACCATGATTCAGGACAAAATTCAGCCCTAGAAAGCGCAATGACTCCAGATGATTTTTGGTGCTGCTGCTACACTAATTCTTTCTAGTGATACGACTACTAGTAAGGTTTTCCTGTTTTTGCATCTGCGTTTCTATAGAAGGACTTAGGTGGCATGGAAAATGCATTATCTCTCAGGCTGGAGGGGCAGGAGCCACGGCAAGTCTTCCTCAGCAAGACAACCTTGCACACGGCACAAAGATGCATGAGGAAGTGAATGAGTGCATGGATATTTAAAGTATATTTCTAAAATTTATTTTAAAAGGAAAGAACTGAAAAAGGAATATGTTTATTATTTTAAAGCCAGTATAAATAAAAATGATACTAGTTAAAAACATGATTTAGGCAAGATCATTCATTCATGCATGCATTCAAAACATATTTATCAAGCACTGTGGTAAGCTGAATTGTTTCCATTTGAAAGGAATACTGAAGTTCTAATACCTTGTCATTCAGAATGTGGCCTCAGTAGGAAATAAACCCATCGTGAAAGTAATCCATTGAAAATAAGGTCACTGCGGTGAGCCCTGATCCAGTATGACTGGCTCCTTATGAAAAGGGCTCTGGGTACTCATGAATCTGATGCAGGAGGATCACTTGAGCTCAGCAATTTGAAACCAACTTGGGTAAAAAATAAAATACAAAATGTAAAGAAATGACTAACAAACTCATTTCTGCTTTTGAGTAGACATCTGTATAAAGTCAAAGAAGGGGCCAGAGGGGCAGACATACTCAAGAGGGAAAATGATATGAAGAGACATGGAGACCATGGAGGCCAGAGGTGGAGACTGGAACCGTGTTTCCAATGCCAAGGAACGTCTGAGGCTTCCAGAAGCTGTAAGACATCAGAGAGGCTCATTCCCTATAGGTTTTAGTGAGAGTAGCCCTGAAGTTTGGGGTGTTTTATTACAAAAACACTGGGAAACTAATGTAATAAGTACCATGGACCATGTCAAAAAAGTTGCCCAAACTTCTTTTTATGTGAAGATCTTATTCTGGCAAAGTGGGCAGAAAATGGCGCAAAGCTGTTTGTTTACTTAGTATCTATGGTTGCTTGCATGCAGCACTGGAGGCAAATGCAGTAACTGTAGCAGAGGCCATATGGCCACAGAAAGCCTAAGATATTCACTGTCTGGCCTTTACAAAGTCTGCTTAGCCTCTTCTTTATTCTAGGGAAAGACGCTAATGCATGACAGCAAGTTGCTTTGTTTGTGCAAGGGTGGGTACAACAAGGGAAGAGAGTTTGGGTATGAGGGATGGGCTGCAATTTAAATCAAATTATCATGAAAAGACCCAGGTGATCTGTAAGCCATGGTCAGAAGAGGGAATGGGTACAAGCTGCACACATATCTGTAAAAAGGGTATTCTAAGCACAAGAAGGACCTCGTGTAAAAGCTCTGGGATGAGATGGGCCCAGAAGCTGGGGTCACATAAGCAAGGAAGGTGGAGGGGCAGGACTCTGTGGGCCACTGCACATTTGGGTTTTGGTGGCAAGTAAATAGAGCATATCCAGAGCAATCTGGCAGGAGTCACACATACAAGCTCAATGCTAAAGACTCACTCTGGTTGCAGTGTAAGGGAAAAGGAGGAACGAGGAAGCCTGGCTGGAAGACATCTACCATATTCTAGGCAGTGTGAGAGGATCATCAAACCAGGGAGGGATATGAAGTTGGATTCTGGAAGTACTTCAAAGGGGAAACCTACAGGAAGCTAGAAAAGAAGAGGACCCTCAAGTAAAGTGAAGCAAAGTTTCCCATGAGACACGCCAACAAAGTTCTGTCTTCCCAGGGAAATATATGACAAGTAAACCTAGTAGGAGGACAGCAGAAGTCCTGAGTGAGAAAGGCCCTGCTGAGGGCCAGAGTTCCCCTGTAGGGTGCTCTGACCAGACAGAGGTGACCTTGGGCTTAGGGCTACTCACACCATCCTGAAGAGAGCCATGGATACCCATACACAGGTGGGTGGACCAAATGGGTAGAAAATACTTAGAGGTTCTGAGACTGGAGTTGAATGGCTCATGACAAAAGTGAGTCCGAGCCCTGCCTTTCGGGGCAGCTGCCCCACAGAGAACAGGAGGATCTCACTATTCCCTTAGAATGAAGGAAGGGGAGGAACGGAGATTCCCAGTGATTTCATTTTACCCAAAGCTGCTAAGGTTGTGACAGAAACTTGAAAGCATTTTTTTTCAAGTCAGTTCAGAACAAACCTAGAGATTGCTCTCTAAGATCAACAACTCAGAGAAGTTCTGATTAAGAGCATGTGTTCTTCAGCTTTGAGAGAGGAAGAGAGAGGGCAAGGAGAGGAGGGGAGGGAAGGAGAACTGGACAGTGTAAAATGCCATCAGGGTTTTAAAGCCAGAAGTCCTTTGTTACACATATAACAGTCCAACACAGTGTCTGCTTCTCCAAACACATTTGCAGCGTTGGAAATCAGCTGAAGTCTGGTAGTTACCTGTAAGTATGCTTTAAGTCATGCCTCACATCTCAGATGGACTGCGTTGTCTCGGGCTCACTTGGAAGCTTTCTGACCTCGGCGTGGGTGGGAATGAACAACCATTGCTTGCCTCCGACATGTTTTTCTGGGTTACACTCAGAGGTAGACGCTCTTTCTCATAATGAAACACCACTCAGGTGCCTCGACTACTCAAAATGACCTATGGCTCCAGAAACTGGAGTTGAAGTGATTCCTTCTAAAACTGAATTACCACAAGGGGAGCAGGAGTCAGGGAGCAAAGACCTAGGGTGTGGGCTTAGGATGCACCCAGTGGTGCGGTGAACATGGTCCTGTCACTCTCCGCCGTGACTCCTCCCGGGACACAAGCCATAAACACATAAGCTTGGAAATCTGCTCCCTTGCAAGGCACAAGGCTGTGAGCTAGCATCCCTCATGAAGCTCCTATTTCCAGCTGGCCTAAAAGCCAAAGTGTGACAAACACTCGGGGAACATCAGCCACACAGCGATTTAATCTTGATCTGGCTTCTCTATTTCTGAGGAAATTTTCCTAGATGCTTCACAAAGCCTTACCTAAGCTTCTGTGCCTCTATTTTTTTTAAATAAAACAACAGATTCGTATACTTAGAATGGAGTGGGAAGACAAAACAACAGAAATAATGGAAGACTAACACAATCAGCCATTTGAGATTATGGACTATTTATTGGATATGAATATGTAATGACATAGGTACATTTCCACATTAGCCACGGTTGCTTAAATGAAAATTGAAATGGATTCATAAAAGTCTCACAATGCTAATGCTGTTTACTAAATCTCTAACAAGAGGGAGTAGGGTTTTAATGATATCTGTAGTGTTCTACATGGATTTTCTTCATGATTGATGACCCCTGCCCACAAACAGTGGGCAGCTTGTCCACTGATGAAAAGCTATAATCTATCTCTGTCACATATCCTGTCTCCAACAGCCACCTACACAGTTGTTAAAAGTCATCTGCCCATTGCATTGACAAGCTGGAAACACCGAAGATTTTTCTCTTCCTTTCATTAATAACAGAATGTTAAATTAATAAGATTTTTTTAAATTTTCAAAACGTTGTTACTTCTTAAAGAACAACAGAGGATAAAAAGGTGGAACTGAAGTGTGATATAATTCAGGGTCTCTCAGCCTTGACAGTGTTGACATTCTGGGCTGGATAACACTCATGAAGGTGGGACTGACTTGTACATTATAAGGTGTCTGGTCCTTTGAGTCCTCTACCCACTGGGTAGCAGAAGCAGCATGCCCAAAGCTATTCCTGTGGACTTCACTCAATGTCACTTGCGCTACTGTCAAACTCTCCCCTCCCTGTCTGAAGACAACCAGAGCAGATAGCCTTAGTGATGAAAGGAAATCAGGAAGAATGAGTCTGAGGCAGAGTCCATTAAAAATCCTGTCCTTCACCTGGCTAATTTCAGGGATTCAAACAAAAAAAAAGAAATGGGAAAGGAGACAGGGAGATAGTTTGGCAGTCTGAGCACCTTCCTGGTAAGCACAAGGACCCAGATGTTATCCCTGGTATACCTGTGCCAAGCCAGACACTGAAACCTGGTATGGTGACACATGCCTATAATCCCAGCATTGGGGAGGCTGAGACAGGAGGATCACTATGAGTCCAAGTTGTGTAGCAAGACTCTGTACCAAAGAAATAGATAACTAACTAACTAACTAACTAACTAACTAACTAACTAGGATATAACAGAGTTGAGCTGATGCTTGGGCCATAGCAATGACCTACAATGATGCATGTTCAGTTCGGGCTATGGAAGTCTCCCAGCACATGGTTTTGGCTTCTCCCTCAAATGTGCTCCTTAATGTCACTGAACATAACTCTGTCACTCTGCTTGTCCCATGGGGTATTTATAGTCTCTATCTGCTGCTCAAAGTCCATTTCCATGCCTGTTGGCCAGAATGGTTGTGAAGTCTCACTGTCACAGGTTTTAGGCACACCAGCTTCATTATCAGTCTTCCAGCCCCTAAAACCAAGAGCTGGAATTCTGCATTCTTTCCCCACGGTCAGCTTTGCTCAGTAGCAGTCCTGTAGCCAGGGAGGTTTATCTGAGGCACAATTATTGCTAATTGAAAACTCTTACCATGATCACGTTCCCCAGCCACAGAGGTAATGAGTGACAAAGCACTCAGGAGTAGAGGAGGTTCAGAAGAGGCGAACCTCAAGTCTTAAATTTTATATAAAATCGCTACACAAAGGTTCTTATGCACCTATAAGACAAAGGGCCAAAACAACTTACTCAATTATGAAACTTTTCATCATTACCCAAATCCAAAGTGATAGAACTGAAAACCCACCATTCACAGCTTATCAACAGATCATGTTGCGGAAACGTATCTGCTACCAAGTCTGTTATTTGGAAAACACAACTCATCCTTCCTCAGAGACAAGGTGCTAAGCAACATTAAATCCAATTTGCATTTATATAGTGCAAGTTTAATTACAAAGCACATTTGAGACCATTATTTCAATCAGCCTATGAAATAGTTCTATGAAATATTCAGGGATTATGGTTCCTGTGCTCAAGGAAGAAAATGTTTGCAGGAGTGCGTGGGAAATAATCCATGCAAGACCACTTGGCCTCTGCTATTCTTTGTGGGGATACAGCCCAGACATATGGGCAGCAGTGAGTCTCTGAGAAAATACTCCCTGGTTCAAGGGCGCTGCGGGCGTACGCTCGTGTTGCTACTGGCAACAGTGACCACCCTCTACTTTCTCTCTCCTCTCTATAATGTGGCTCTGTATCATCTACAACTGCATCTGGGTCATCACTAAAAATAAAGAACAAGGAAGAGCCTAGGCCATGACCCTGTGGTCCTCACCTGACCATCCGATGGGCCGCAGTTCTTGATCAGAGCTTGATGCCCAATGTCTCTGCTCGTGCAAACCACGTTTCAGCATCTCTTGCCCACACCTTGCAGCAAAGCTACTCTGTAGGCGCCTGATGCCTAGGGCACAAGCTTGGGAGGCTGGAGGGCAGACCCACTCCTGAGAGGGAGTGGGAGAGCCTGAGGCAAGGTTGGGAGAAGCAGGAAGGCCAGAGAAGACTGGGAAAGGCCTCCAGTAGGGGAACCGCTCACCTCTGACCTCAGCTTCCTGCCTTCTTTCCACTGAATTAGCCCTGGAGCAGGTAAAAGTGGACAGTCCCACAAGGCAGCTGACTGCTGAGACAGGAAGGAAGGAACACTGCCAGGAGGCAGCAGGACGAAGGAAAAGAAAGAAGCGGTTAGGGCCTCTGATTGTGCAAGACCATTTATCCAGGCAAGCAAGCTTCAGGCCCATTCATGTGTTCAAAGTACACACATGCTAGGAACTCTTGACCTAGGCTTCTCAGACCTACCAGAATGTATATATTTACTCAATTTAAAAAAAACTGTAGTTTCCCGATTCCCCCACCCACCGAGTCCAATTCCTAACCCAGGATGGACTAATCAAGATGAGACTGTCTTTTGGAAATATTTGGAAAATATTGTCTAGATCCCTGGAGGCACCATCTCCTGTGCACCTCTGTCTCTATTCCCCGGCTGTTGTAGGTGGCTATGGTCTTCCAGGCAGACTGTGAGCTGCAGTTTATCTGCAGAGGGACATGGCAGGGTTTAGTTACACTCCAGCAACGAGTCCCTTAGTTGTTTTGTGTCATTTAGATTTCTAACAAACCTCACTGGATGGACAACTAGAGGTAAGCCTCATCCCAATCTTGCAGCTACCACTTGAAACACTGTGGGAATGGTTCCCTAGCTGCACACATCCTTTGGAACAGCATCCATGTGGGAAGTATGGGTCCTCATAGGATAGATTTGATCTGAGAAAAGAGCCAAAAACAATAACAACAACCCAAAACAACTGAAATATACCAACAAAATAAACAAACAAGCAAAAACCCAGCTGAACATGAAGTCTGAAGACCGAGATAAGCAATCCAGGAGGGAAAGCACATTTGGGTCTGAGGCCTACAGTGTCTTTACACACTGAGCCTGAAATCCTGAAAGACTTCAGGCAAAATCTCCTCAAACACATAGGAAGAGGAAGAAGAGTTCCAACTCTTTCCCAGGAAGGGCAACAGGAAATTAGAACTCACTCAGGCAGGTGTGTGTGCTTCAAACAACCTGTTCTGTGTTCCCACAGTGGGGGCGCAGTGCCTCTCTGCACCTGCCTCTGGAGGTGAGGGCTGGGTGGGCCCTGGGCAGGGCCTCACCGTGGAGGACTCACCTTGCCAGTGGTGCTTGTAGTCGCACATTCGGGACAGGGCGATCATCATGGCGCAGTACAGGGGCAGGATGGCCGCGCAGAGCCGCCAGCTCTTCCCCCGCCCACTCTCCGTGAAGCAGTGCAGCTTGCCCGCCAAGTAGAAGGTTGTGAAACCAAGTCCCGAAAAGGCAACTGCCAAAAAGAAACAGCAGGCATTACTGTAGCTGTTGGTAGGTGGCAGGTCAGGCAGGACATAGTGTGGGAGTCATCCTGGTTTTAGGTTCATTACAGACAGGATGCCTCCGGCTCTTGGAGACTACAGGAGCATCCTGGTCTCATCGTGCTTCTTTAATACCTGACATGAGCCTTAAGAATCTGTTCCTTCCCTTATCAGATCTCTTTGGTAGCTGATATAGTGCAAAGAGCATGTGATCTAATTGCTTTAGTGTAACAGAGGGTAACCCTACAGACTTGATTCTATCAGGGTGCAGTTCTGATTTCAAGTGGGCTTTGGCCGTACTACTGATTCTATCTAGGTCCTAATAGTCCAAGGTCCGAATCTCCTTCTCCCAATGTGAGAATGCAGATTTTTCAGATCGTTAGACCAAATGTGTTAGTAACCAACCCTGGCCATTCTTCAAATTCTGACAAAACAAAACTAAAAGGCAACACAAAAATTTATCGCAGTTGTCGTCTCTAGCTCTGCCCGTCCTTTTTGCTGGAAGAGAAACTTTTCCGGTCTACAGCTGCCACCTTTTAGCTCTGCTTGTACAAAACTCTCCCAAGGTGCTTTACTTCAAGCCTAAAACAGAGAGCTACTCTGAATCAAACGCACTCTTGAGTTTTCTCATCGGTGTACTCTGAAAATACACCGTCTTTTAATAAATACCCTTCTTACTTCTACGTGTGTGTCCTGTTCAATTCTTTCAGATATCATTATTATATATTATAGTACAGAGACAAGTAAACCACAAACGTTTTTGTCCAGCCATTTATGGAACCATAAATGAAAGTTGAGGATGCTAGGATATGGGAGGTGAGCGTGACACAGAACGACACATATACGGTTATATTTCCAATCATGTATAAGAGCTAAAGGCTGGGGAGATAGCGCTGTGGCACAAGCGCCTGCCTGGCAAGTGCAAGGTCATGAGTTTAAACCCTGGTCCCGGGGCTGGTGAGATGGCTTACGGGTCTAAAGCATCTCCTTAAGCAAGCTTAGGCAAACACAAGGACCCAGGTTCAATCCCCACCACCACATGCTGTGCCAGCCCCTCCCCCAGAGCAGGCTGAGCCGGCCATAACATAAAAAATAAACCCTGGTCCCGCAAAAAGAGCTAAAAGTTGATTTCAAGGAAGAGAGCACAATAAAGAAGCTAGGAAGGGTGGGGCAAGAAGGGACAGTGACAGCTTCCATGACAGGACTGAAATGTAATTAGTTAGGAGGAATTCAAATGTCCTCTAGCAGTATGTAGTTATGTAGTCGGCCACAGCATATTACATATTTCAAATTAACCAGAAGTAGACAAACGCTCTCCACATAAAGAAATGATAAATGTTTCAAGAGATGGAGATGTAAATTACCCTAAATTGATCATTGCACATAGTTATCAAATTACCATACTTTACCCAATGAATGTATAAAAAAATGATGGAATTTAATATTGAAAAAAAGCCATAGTTGGAGTTCAGTGAACTGAACCATAAACCTCTGAGGATTAAGAGTAATGGTTCTCCACCATGTTTAGATGAAGAACTATTTTAAATACCTAATGTTTTGGTTACTTTTTATTCATTACTGGTACAAATACCTAACACTCAAGATGAAGGAAGGAAAGATTTATTCGCTCACAGTTACTGGAGGTTTCAGTTCATATTCAGCTGGCCCAAGGCTGAGTGGAACAGGGTGGAGAGCATCCAGTTGATGGTGGCGGAACAGCAGCAAAATGGTGGCAGAGGCAGCCAACCAAACATGGCAGCAGAGCAACAGCTCTAGCCTGTCTCTCTGTCTCTCTTTATATTCCTATCAGGCTTTCTGCCTTGCGATATACTCCCTAGACCACACCCATAGTCCCAGCCCTACTCAGACTGACAATCCCATCAGTACTAAAACACATAATCCTAGTGACTCATGAGTCAAGTCTCAATCTATAGAAGTCCCCCCCCCAATGACTACATGAGGCTTTGGGGGGACAACTAGCTATAAACCATAACACCTAGCAAGTGTTAAAAGTTCCTATTAGCCACGCATCACTGCCAGGCATTCTGTCTGTGATGATAGGACCAATGGCCTGTATGCACAAGTGAATAGATACATACAGGTGTGTGAGTATCGCAACTGCCCCAGTAACTCTAAGGCTGCCATGGGTAAGCTTGGAGGGTTTTGTTGAAGTGAAGCACTATAGCCCCTTACTTTCTCTCAGTGCCATCCTAATCAAAACTTCCCCCTTGATTAGAAATACTCCTGTGGGGGCAGAGCTCCTAGGTAACCAAGCCAACCAATGACTTGGTAAAATAGGTCTTATGTATACACTGTCAGTACAGCTACAACTTTAAGAGGCTGCCTGAAGCCTGAGCCCCTTGCTGAGCAGCCTGTAGGAACTTGTTCTGAAGACGGACGCTCAGGCTGACTGCAGACCTGCTCAGTTTGAAGCTGTGCTGCATATTATCCCACCAGGGCCCTGTGCGTACACTTCAGTCTTGCAAACTCTGTACTAAAACCATACAGTATCTTTATAAGAGAGCTCTCTAAGTTCACTTTAAGGAAACAGTTTAAACTGTGGCAGAAACTTAGAAATTCCTCTACTTAAAATTATGCATCATTATGGAAAACTGAAAGTGACCAGTAAGAGGCATAAATCAGCTGTGACATTTTCATTCAATAGACTGTTATGCAACCATAAAAATTGTGATTATATAACAATATTCCCAACACTTAAGAAACAATGCTGGGGCCTGGCAGGATGGTTCAGTGGTCTAAAGTGCCTGCTTGGGAAAGCTTGGGCGGCTTCAGGGACCAGGGTTCGATCCCCGGCACCACATGCTGCGCCAGCCCTGCCCTGAGGGCAGGCTGAGCCGGCCATAAAAATGAGTGAATAAACAAAGGTTCTGAAACAAGAAAATAAATAAATAAATAAATAAATAAATAAACAAACAATGCTAAATGAAAGAAGCAAGACTACAGTTCAGACCAGCAGTGACCAACTTATGATATGCATGCTACAGTGGGGTGCTGGTTATCACTGAAAGCTCCAAGAGATTCACCATCACTGGTATTCACCATAGGGCCAAGATATTCCTGGCTATGACACATTAACAAGAATAACCTGAAACTTTTTCAAATTATGTCAGAACGTAACACATATTCTTAATGAGATCCCAGATATAAATATAACCATACCAAAGTAGAACTTTTTAGCACTTGCAATAAATAGGATTATACTGGAATCCTCCCATTTTAAGCAGAATATTAAACCAGATTTTCCCCAGTACAAAAATGAAGCAAAAGTAAAGATTTTAACAGTATTCAAATAAGCAGGGAAGACATACATTTATTGAGTAGGTATTATGCTTAAAGTAGGAGCGTGCAAAGCCCTGCCTTGCCCAGCTCTGTTCTGGATTGTTCACCAAGAGAGAAGGGCATTTAGTGATTTGCACTGTGTTCCAAAGTGACCCCACTTGGCCAGCATCCTAGCAAGTACAATGGCTTCATAATTCTCATCCAATCCACTTTACTCTGTTCCTTCTATTCATTTATAGTCTCTTATTAGTTATCACAGTGGGAGAAGCAGGCCGGACAGTTGGCTCTGATTGGTGTTGGCCTCATCCTCAGCTCTTACAGGAAGAAAAATGGGCTTTATTCAAATCATATGGTGTAGCAAGTCTATTCACCTAATTATATTAAATGTAGGAGCAGAAAAGAACCGCCCTGGGGCTTTGTTGGGATATGGATAAAAGTCCTCAAGATTGGAATCAGAAGAGAGGCAGCAGCCAGCCCTGAGGGTTGCCAAATTGGCATCTCTCAGGAAAAGAGTTTTGTTTTGTTTTGTTTTAAAGGCAATACATAAAGTGGATGTTGAGTAGGAATTTGGATATATGCCCATAGACAGAGAACCTAGAGACTTTAACACAGAGAAGCCATCAACTAAAGCTAACTACAGTTAGCTGCACCTCTGGGCATCTTTAGGGGGTGGAGACCAACTAGGAGACCACCTGGCTCAGGTGAACATCCCAAACTCCACCGACCTTGGATGCTCCATGAGTTCTCATCTGGTCAGCTCTTGCACTAAAGGCTTTTCCTTGTTATTTGGCATCCAGGTGAAGGGCCTTTCCCACAAGGCAGGAGCCAGTACTGTACCATAGTCCCTCGAGAGTGCTAAGCCTTGCTTCTGCAGAGGAAGGACTAACAGGCAGCTTTAAAGACCACCTGCAACACTCTAGGGTCTGCAGTCATACAGACCACAACCAGTCTTCTTTGTCACCTGCTACTAGGTCTTTGGACAATATTTCTAAGCATTGCCACATGCCCTTACTTCTCTAAGTGACAGGACCGATTTCCAATTTAATGCTAAACCTTATGCTTGTCACTTTCTCTCTGGCATTGATACAGTTATTGAACTGACATAATGTCCTTTGACAAAGGACTTCTGAGGCAGCTCCTTCTGGCCTGGCAGACATGTCCGAGCTACAACGAGCCCTGCTCCTTTGTATTCCTGATTTTGCAGTAACCACCACAGTCACAGCTAGGGTCTACCAAACCATGCTGAATTAATAGGATTCTGCCTAGCAATAAGGGTGTGGGGCCAGGGCATTATCTCCCACGCTGCACCTTACTCTGAGGTGCTGGGACTCTCAACCATTGAGTCTTAGATTCAAATTCAACCAGGAGAATAAGAAAAAGGAAAATAATCAACTCAACGTTTCCATTTCTAATAACCCAGCCTCTCATTCTCTTCTCAAAGAACATGCATATTTGAGAATCTGAGGGAAGAAATATTTTAGCCTAGTATCGAACAAATTAGATGGTATATGTTCCAAGTGAGTGGCTAGCCCTGCCTTTATATGCAGGCTTAGCTTTTGGATAGACAAAGAAGCAAAAGAGAGAATGCAGAGACATAGGCATTATATATTTTAGAAAATATGGATTATAAATGTATTCATACCTTGCTACAAAAGAAATATGAGGAAAAATCTCGCAAGCCAGTGGTGGGAGAGGTATCAAAAATCTTTCTGTTCTAGGTAGCAAACTTGTTCACTGGTGTTCCAGTTTGCAATGCACATATGCACACATCCCCACACATATCCCATGAGGGCACAAGTGTCCCCTTTCCTAGTGAGGGGAGGAGCTAGGCACAGTGATCTGTGGGAAGAGCCCACGCAGCTGCTTTAAGAAACTGTTGCCAGGTTTCTTGGCTGCAAGCAGCACATTGTAAATATTTATATGTTGATCTGACAGTGCAAAGCAAAGATGATCTCAAAGAGGAAGAAGATGAAAGGTAATAGCTTCCCATCCTGACCTGGCAGTTGAAGTGCTCAGTTGCTGTTTTCAGTGAGAGCAGATAAGCAGAGGACAATCTGAGGAGCTGGTCCAGAAGCTGAAGTCCAGTGTATCTGTGAGCAGGGCTATTCCTTCTCTGGCGACACTGAGAAACAATCACCGATTCTTTTCCTCGGCCACCAGATGAACTAGCATTGGTTGATCTGTCTGTCTCTCTGTCTCTCTGTTTCTCTCTTCCTTTCTGTCTCTGTATCTGTCTCTGTCTCTGTCTCTATCTCTCTCTCTCTCTCTCTCTCTCTCTCTCTCTCACTTTCTCTCTTTCTCTCTGTCTTTTCCTGGGATCTTCCTACAGGAATGATCTCATAATGTGCTCTTGGGGTTCGGAATGAGCAGAGCCCCTTCTGTTCTTCAAGAACAGAAAGATACCCCTCAACCAATAGAGTAGACTCAAGACACAAGATGAGTTGCTCTCAGTTCTTAGATAAGGTAATGTTCTCAGAAAAGAAGCAACCTGAGACTCCAAGGAATGAAGGCATGGACATATCGAGCAGGGCTTTGATGAATGTGAGAGGAAAGAAAGAGGGATCTGTGTTTGTGTGAACAGGCACCAGCCACATCTGATCTGAAAGAGGACAGCCAGGCCATCGGATGCTTGGCTTCTCCCATCCGTCAGAGCTGCGCCTGCAGCCTTCTTCATCTTGTCTCTTCATCTTAAAAACAATTCTATGACCCTGTCACTACATCATTAATGAAAAATATAGTGTCGGAAAGGACTGGTTATCTAATTCCTGTGTGACCCTTCAGAAATCAAGAAACCCTTTTTCAGTCGATTAAAAATCACAGATGTATACCATTGTAATTGCAACATTGCTAAGCACCTATTTGCTTTGGTACCAAGGAAATGTGTGTCCATAACAGTCACCAAGGAAGTCCTAGGCACAAAGACACTGCCTGGCCAAAGAAGACACCCAGACATGGCACCCAAATGAATGTACGGTTGTCAAAGACTGTTCCACAAACATAATTAAACCCTATGAAGTACTCTGGCAACAACTTGAGGTTCTTGGGGACAGAAAGACATATATAACACTAAAGGTCATGTCTTTTGCCCCTGTTCTCGGGCAGTGTAATATCTGGACTGGCTGAGCTAACTGAGATTTGCAACTTATGCAATTGGTCAAATGTTTGTACACTGTTATTTGAGAATGAGAAACAGAGAGACAGAAAAGGAACCTAAAAGCTCGTAATTAATCTGAATGCAAATGTCAGAGGCAGGAAATGCAAAGAGAGAAAAGCAGACTGTAGGCTCATTGTGGAACCTCAGTTTGCATCTTCAAAGAGGGTTTTGTTCTGGAAAAAGGACCAACTCAACTGCAATGCATAAAGAATGCAAAAGAGAAATAGGGTGGAAGCTGACTGGAGCTACAAAGTGTCCACACTCTGTCAACTCTCTGGAGCTAGACCCCCGGCAGCAGGCAGGGATGAGGGGGAACAGGGGTAGCACAGAGAGTTAAGAATTTTAAATGACAGCAGTCACCTTGGATTCCACACTGCTTGATGAAAAAACACTTACCAGGAACCATAAATGTTCCTCCTTATCGTACACAAAGCTAGGAATAATTACAAAGATGGAAAGAGGTTTTGCATATCAGAGTACCCTAATCTACAGAAGCTCGAATCCACAGGACAAATTTTCCTTTCATCAGTTTTGATGATACACCACAATGATCTAAAACATAAATGTAAAAAGAACAAGTCTTCAAAAGGGAGAATATACCTCTTGCCATAAAGCCTTGAAAAGGAGCTGGTAAAAGCCTGGACAGGACTCCAATAATGATTTTATTTTACCTCCAAAGACTTTACTATAATATAAATTTGATGGTAAGATTTGAGTAGTAATGTAAATATTTGAGAAATAACAACAACAAAAAAAAAGCAATAGCCAATGATTTGCCAATGGACTCATCCGATTCTCTTGTGGGGCGAGAGCATATGGGTTTCTACAGAAGCTCTTGGAATCATGACTGCTCATGCCTTCTGTCTTCTAAAGAGTTGGCTTATATACTTTTATCATCTGTTGTACCCCTGCTGTATGGTTTGCTGGGGAGAAACAACTCTATAAACCCACTCTTAACAGCTTTGATTGGAAATCTAAACCAACATAGGAAGGAGACACAAAAGGGCTTTGCTTTAATATCTGCTTTGCCTGGGATGTGGGACCAACAGGAATCATTGGTAAGCTAAGCACACAGCCCAGTTAGAGTATTGCATAGTGAAAAAGGGCACCTGTCTTAAGGTAGACTAGGCCACCGATTTAATTATGGAAGAAAATTGTGGCAAATTCTACTCTAAGAAGTCCAAAGTGATTAAGTGACATTCCAAAACTTCTCCCATGTTCTGTTCTGAAAATAACATTTCCAGGGCTGGGGAAATAGTTCCTTGGCACAAGTGCTAGCTGGTTCTGCAAAGACAAACAAAAAACCTAAAAGAATGAAAATAACATTTCCATGATCAAAGACTACCCACACATCTTGTACCTATTTTGGACCTGTGTTCATTGATACACTTTACAGGAAGAGGTCAATAAGCAAGACAAGCAACCTTATTTATCCTACATATTCCTCCTTTTACTTATGCTACCTAAATATAAATAAGTACATTTTAGGTTTACATGAGAATCATAGATTTTGATTTTTAAGTCAGTAGGGTCATTTTAAATTTGGTAAAACAAATATGTTGAATTTTCACTTCTATAATATCAGACACTGGTAATTGGTCAAAGGTTTTTCTCCAGAGAACTAACTTCAGGCTCACAATCTCTGTCTAGATAGTGTCTAATTAGTGAATGCTCCAGGCAGCAAACTGAATTCATTTCTGGGTTCCCCGAAATCATTTCATTCAAGCAAGATTGTCACAAAAGCATAATTCTCATTGGTATTTGAAGACTTGGGTCTAAAACAGAGTCATGTTTGTCACAATGGTCTCATCTGCTCACCAAATGGGAATAACGATAGCTGCCTCAGCCATTTTCAAAAGACTTGGTGTTTGTGAAACTGTTTTATAAACAGAGAGTCAACATATAAATGTATCTGTTGATATTAGCAAAGCAAATCAAGTGGTTAATATGAATATTAATATAGAAGCTTGAGCCAAACTCAGACCTATGTACCTCAAAGCTCAGTTTAGTCCTGTCTTCAAACATAGAGTTCCTAATAATTCTCAAACCTGGACTTCTATTTGTATCAGACTATACACCTTTGTTAAAATAATGGGCAGACTGTATAACTTTGTTAAAATAATTACGTCATATGAAATACAAAAATTTAATACATCATAGCACCTACAGACAAATTAATAAAAGTGAAGTCCCTCAAAAGCATGTGCAGCAAGAATTTTAATGTTATGCTTTAAATTTCAAATGTTCCTGAAAGGCGTGTGTGCCAAGAAAGTGATGAACACAGAAAATTGGTGCCAGAGAAGTGAGGTCTCTGGTGTGATTACATTTGGACATGTGTTTCAGAAGCCTTTGTTTCTGGTTTATGAGAGGAGCTTGGAAAGGATTGAAGAAACCTTACAAGCATATAGTGGGTCATTCTCCTTAGAGCTAAGACCGCAATGCTTACATGAATGCCGACAGCGAAAGCCAGACACAGAAGGTTTCATTTGGGACCAAGGATTACACTGGCATTTGGTTAAAGAACACTGTATTACCTCTGAAAAAACAATTGTCCACAATTTGCTTATATTTTGAAACTTTACAGGAATGGAGATTAAGAGCAGTAGACTAATTACTTCGACAGAAGACATTTCAAGATAGCCCAACATTCCAGCTGTGGCATAAGTACTGACAGATATTTCTAGCCAGATTTACAGTGAGACTCAAAGACAAAAGCCAAAGAAGAAAAACACTGAAAGACTTAAATTTTGGCCAAGAAATTTTGACCCTCATGTGACATTAGAACAGAAGAGGTGAGGTTACTGAAGAGATTAGTGGCATTAAAAAGGAATAAGTGATTTGAATAGGAACAAGGAGAAAGATGTTTGAGGACATTTCAGAAATCAGCACTTTCTAACTATCATAGCTCAAGGGTATAAAACTGCAAAGCTTTCATTTTGGAAGAGTCCCTGAGATTCCTGCTTGAGAAGGGCCTTCCAGAAAACTGGTTCTCTAAGCTTCATTTCATTGTGCATAGCCATTTCAGTATTCAAAGGCTTCTGCAGCCATGGACCAGGTCTCTATTACTGCTCAATCTGGCAGCTGATATTAGTTCTGTCCATCTGATGCTGGCTTCACTGGCACGCAGAATGCAAGATCTGTGGGGTTAGGAAGGCTTTCACCCAGATTTCAAAGAAGGATAGGAGGGAGTCGGGTGTGGTGGCACATTCCTGTAATCCTAGCACTTGGGAGGCTGAGGCAGGAGGATCGATGTGAGTTCGAGACCAGCCTTGGATACAAAAGCAAGCTCAAGGCCAGCCTAAACTGCATAGGGAAGCCCTGCCTAAAAAAAAAAAAAAAAAAAAAAAAAAAAAAAAAAAAAAAAAAAAAAAAAAAAAAAAAAAAAAAAAAAAAAAAAAAAAAAAAAAAAAAAAAAAAAAAAAAAAAAAAAAAAAAAAAAAAAAAAAAAAAAAAAAAAAAAAAAAAAAAAAAAAAAAAAAAAAAAAAAAAAAAAAAAAAAAAAAAAAAAAAAAAAAAAAAA